>RANY01000409.1:0-29791 GCA_009805235.1 Neurospora pannonica FGSC 7221
CGTCGAAGCCTAGCTTGCCGAGGGCCGCGGAGGCGTCGCCGCCTGCTTTGCCGGTGCCATCGTCGAAGCCTAGCTTGCCGAGGGCCGCGGAGGCGTCGCCGCCTGCTTTGCCGGTGCCATTGGCGTCGGAGAGCTGGTTCTGGTAGAAGGATTTCAGGTTGGCGAACTGGGTTTCCATATCTAGGAGTGTGTCTAGGTCCTCTTCTCCTTGTGCGGTGCTGCTGCTGCCGCCGCCTTGGGAAGCTTGTTCCTTCCGTCGCTCCTTGCGCTCCTTCGCTGTCAACCTCGTCTCGCCGCCGTTTCGTAGCTTGGCTAGTTGCATGTGGATGCTGTTCGGCTTATCGAACTTGATTCCTATTTCGGTAGAGCTCCAGTTGCAGTAAGAGCAGGACAGGATGTAAGAGCCCGAGTGGGAGGAAGCGGCATGGTCTGGACTAAGCAGCTGGTTCGGATCTGGTGGTGTCTCGACGTGGTTCACAGCGAGGGGCCCGATGCATATTGGGCACTGGAAGCAACTTCGTGTACATCTGAGGAAAGAGTCTCTGTGTTAGTTCAAGGGTGCTGATGTAGACGACTTGGTATAACTGACCTATTGCCCTCGCTCCTGATGTTGCTACTAGGCACCTCAAAGAGACAGTTAGGGCAGTAGTAGCAAACGATCTCCTCGGCTACACATCGTGGACAGCGGATCTGGTGGCAGTCCTCGCAGAAGGAGAGATACTCTAGCGGATAGAGGCTGTAGTTGGACCGGGCAGCACGAGGGTCAAAGGTATGGTCGTCATCATCCTGAGCGGCGCGAGACAGGCCTTGGGCGGTGACATCGGGAGTCCTCTTTGCGTAGGGGTTGAGCTCTGAGCAGGGACACCGGATGTAGGTGTAGGGATTGAAGGGCGCCATGGGAGTATCGTAGAGGTCCTCTGGTGTTATTGGCAATGGTAGCTGGTCATTGGCGGGATCGGAATCGGAGGGTGAGGACTCGGAGGGCGGTGCTGATCGCAGCCCGGGGAACCACAAGCGACTGCCGGTAGTGGTATCTCTAATTCGGCTTTGGGTGAGGCCTGGGTGGAAAGCGGGGAGTCTGTTGTTTCCAAACATGCATGCAGAGTCTCTTGGGTTTGGCTGGGGAGGGGGGCCTGAGTTGTTCGTTTGCGCCAGTCCAGTCCAGTCCGGATGCTTCAATCAATGTCCATCGTTGAAGAAGGGGTGGGACGGCAGCGGGTAAGGTGGGGGGAGGTCCGATGGAGGGATGGAGGCCGGAGGGGAGCTTGACGCGCCTGACGCGTTTGGACCTGGAGTTGCTCCCGGTCTCTCTTCACCACCTGAAAGCGTCCCGTGGTTGAGGTCCAGTTGGGCAGCTTCAGGGCACAAAAGGCAGCGGTTACAGGGAGAGTAGCGGACCTCATACATATCCCTAACCCGCAGCAAGGTGATAAGTCTGAGAACGACGGGGAATGTCCAGGCTCCTGCCGTCCACTTTCCTTCCCTCTTTCAACTTCACTTCTCGTCACTCTCTTTCCTCATCACGAAAAGTGAGACTTTGCAGCAAAATTTGAGACCACCACCGGACATCTTCAACTTTTCAATGATCAATACTTCCACTTGTCTTCTGGCCGTACCATTTACCTGTCCAATTATATCCTGCAAACCTTTTAGTCGTTGACATCCTTCTCTTCTGCCCCACAATGTCCACCATGAACAAAAACACGTCCCCATCGCCATAGATGGCTTGCTGCTCCTCTTGAGCTTCCTGCCTCCCCGTCCTGTCGGCGTCTTCTTATTACCCAGTATCCGAGACACGACCCAGACGACGGGATGTCACTCCAAGAGATTGGCTAAGCTGGACCAGAATCCGCCCAAAGGCAAAAAAACCAAGACAAAAAGAGGCACCAGTGGCAGGATCCACGACATCCCTTCATCTGCATCATGGTTTGTGGCGTCTAAATTGACTGGCGTGATACGGCGCCAAAAGAAGGCGATCAGCTTTGCAATAGCCAATACTCCTCCGTCATCCAACTCTTACCATTCCGTGGACCTCCCCACGCCGACCCCCGACCTGGTCTCTATTGGCACCACATCGTTTGTATTGATGCAGCCCTGTCATCTTTCTCACTACATATCAGTATCAGCCCCTCCTCTACCACCCAATCTTCAGCTCTGGGTCCTGAGTCTGGATGCGGTTCCAGAAAGGCCGAGTGGTCCTGGGACGTGCCAGAGACTGGTAGTTCTGATTGTTGGTCAGCCGCATGCGCACCCAAGAGGAGAGCTGAAAATGTAAAGTCCAGCGTCTCTGGTTCGTCTGGACGGGAAAGAGTGCATACGTCGACTGCCTTTTCGAGCCGTTTCACAGCCGGAAGACGCTTCACCTTTTTCCTCCTTTGCCAGCAGCCCGTCATGCTAATCGAAAAGGTGATCGGCCACTGAGCCCAAGTCAGCCACACAAGCCGTACGTAAAGCCTATTGACGTCGAGCCAAGCCCTCGGGTTAGGTTGTCGTGCATCCCGTCTGAGTCCATCAACCAAGGTCGAGGCCGTGGAACACAACATGCACTTTGGTGCTTCGGCAGACGTGCATTGTCTCTGGTCTTGACGGCTGGGGTTACCTGGGTCTCCCCGCTATGACTTAAAGAGGCGGACTCCCTGGCCTCCCGCGACAACTCTCTGCCAGTATGAGAGGGAAACGGCAAACTTTCATGTCAACGAGATCTTCGACTCCGGTGTTCACACCAGCTCAGAGCGACACTCACGGGTTTACCATGGCACAATGTGGTATACCAAGATCCTGGTCAGATGGAGGTCGATTTCACCAGACTCGCTCCCAGCCGCAGATCGGGAAGAGTATTAGGTTTGGCAGTTTCAACGACAGACGACGAGCAAGAATTCCGAACCTTAAGCGGTGGGACGGCGCCTCTAGGACCTCCCATACTTGGGACTGCTTAGGGAAAAGAGTACGTCTTAGGGGGGAATGTCAAGTCAACAGGAGATACTAAGGCTAACTTATAGCAGGACCCCGAGCTATGGCATCGCAAGGGCAATTGCTTGATATATCTCTATGGTCGTGGCCAGTCGAGTCGGGGCCCTTCGTTCAAAGTGCCGTTCAACACCTTGCTTGCAACGCAATGCCAGCCCCTGATCGCGAGATGTATCAGACGGGATATCCCAGAAACATTAGACACTGAAGCCACCCAGATCGAACTCTACATTCCTGCTCCGCCTACGGCAACCGAAGAAGAGGCCATTCGTCATTACCTGGATATTCGCAATTTCTTTGCCTGGATTTTCCGGAGATCGATGGTAGGGGAACATCTTGGAGCAACCCTTATTCGTCTTTTACACACCATGACTGAGCTCCGATGCCTCGGGGTAAACAATGCGGACGACCTGTTGAATTACGCCGACGAAGAAGGTTATCTGGAAATGTGCAACCAACCAACTCATGCCTTAGGCGTGCTTCACTTTGCGGAGTACTGCCAAGATCGCAGGCTCTACATTGAGGCATTCACTCACTGTACCGGAATGTTCGAAGAGTTATACATTGTCCCTGAATATCAGGCAAGCGAGCCTTCCAATCGGCTTCCTTTGGCCATAAGCTAACTAGTCGTTTAGGTTATCACGTCCGCAACTCGAAGGCTGCTCCGTCAAGCAAAAGCTGAAATGGATGAGAGACTTGGACAAGCTACGTTGATGCTGCAAAACTTTCTGGAGGAGGATCTATCCCAGGCTCATCTAGGACTGACGGTCGGGGGACGGTCCCATCTTGAGCGTTTCCGAACCTTCCTCCATGCTTACTTCACCAACAAGATCGGATACTACCCACCAACGTCAATCGACCAGCGGTACTTGATATTTCCTCCCGCGATATATCGAACAATGCGAGATGACATCGAAGCTTTGTACGAACTCTTGGTAGACAACACATATACCCCGTCAGAAAGCATACCAGCCTCAGCTCAAGGGGGACTGTGTACTCTCCAGTGTGTCCATGGCTTTGACGCACGGAATAAGTACTCTCCGCTTCCTCATCCCCTGCCTTTACTGCCGGAATTACCTACTACTAGCGCATCTCGAAGAACCTCCTGGCTCCACAAACCCGACAAACTGAAGCCAGACCAACGGGTAGTTGCACATGCAGCACTGGCGAAAGCATCTAACAGGACCAAGGCCGCCATATCCAGGAATCCGCTTGTCATTGCATATCAAAGATATGAAGAAGACTGCGTGTTCTCGCCTCTCAAGATCGATAGAAAAGAGAAAATTTCGCAAGTTGACGCGCGGAAGGTTCGATGGATACTCGTCTATGCAATCTATCAAGTTTTACGAGCCTGCACGCAGGCTCCTCTGGAATGTCAGGACATTGGAAATGCTTACTATAACATCACCGTTAGTACCGAAAATTTACCGCCTTGGGATGGGGACGACTATGAGTCAAGCTTCAGCACTCGATTCCCGAGGGGAACAAGACAAGATGGTCATGCGTTTTCCAAATCGCTGCCAAACTTCTCACTTCCCACGCCCCTCATTCTGTCATCATTTCCGGCGGTGTTTACCTACGGCGAAGACAGAAAGATCAGGCCGGATATCGACCACTTCGCATTAATACATGCTAGGACGCCTAGTGGGATCGCAACCGACCCCAGACCAACGTCCCCGCCCATTGTTCCAACCCGAGTTCACAGTCTCACCAGGAGTATCAGTCATTCTTTCAATGCCTTCACTGGGACCCGACCAGTAGAGCAAGAGTCCACCTCACCCAGCCGCAGCAGGCGTGCTTCGTACCACGAAATCGTAATCCAAGGATATGGGAATGGGACCAACGATGTCCACACCGGCTATAGCGAGCCAACACTAGACAACGTGCCGCCTCAGTCCCTTGCCGACGTCACGAAGGCATCCGATACCCGAATCCCAGAACAGGGTATCAGGACGCAAGGTATTACGCTCCGCTCACCATCGACCGCATCCACATCATCCAATAACACTACCGGATCTAGTACGACAAGCAGGGAGACGGCTGTTTCTGCGTCTTCGACAGCGCCGAGCTTCTGCAGCTCACCAACATCACCAAAAGCCCTAGTAACTGGAGAAGAACTGGTGCGTGGTATGCCACTAGGAAGCAATGATCTGGCACCTCCGCTCCCTCGCAGAAGCAGTCGACGGAGACCGAGCGAGTGCCAACCCGATCCTCTGAGAATCCGGAAAACTCAGTCGACAACCTCCCTCGATATTTCTGGAAGGGACGACAATGAGGCCAAGTGCTTGTCTACACATGAGACGAGTAACGATCCATGGGCACAGTATGCAGATGTGGGTGGGCTGAGGGACTTGGAGGTGAAGGTTCCAGTTTGACACCTCATGGGTAAGGCTCGTTTCACGTCTCTGGTCAACGTTTCCTTTGTACACTGCGTGGCAATTAATTCTTTTTTTCTTCTCTTTTCTTTTTTCTTCTTTTCCCGGAGAGTCGATTCCATGACCCATCCATATTGCCTTCTTCTGTTCACATTTTCTAGGATTCATGGAGTTGGTCTTGATACCCAGCATTTGATTTCGTTTGTTTCTTGGTTTTTGATCTGGCAATCAAGTTCGAATAATACACATGCGAAAATACAAATTTCCCCTTCTCAACATTAACCTGCTCCAAAACAATCTGCGAAGAGCCCCTCATGTCAACCCACATCGTCAAGATGTCCTGACTTCTAAGCGGACTTCTGAGAAGTCTCAATCCGCCAGAAAGGCAATCGGGTTTGCTGTGTCTCCCCAGTTTCCTAGACATGCAGCCAGAACTCTGTCCAGCCTGGAACCTCGTAAATACCCGCTGGTGCGCTTCGGAAGGACGAAAGCGCAACGCCTAGCATTGCTAGGCGGCTCACGACATACACACCTGTGCATACGTGAGGAAACAACCATGAGACCATCCTTTTGCGGTCATCCTTCTTTTTGAAGAGTTTTCCCGTGACACCAGGGCCACTGACGAACATTGTGAACGCACAGATTCTCCAAATCCACCCTTCTACCCCGGTAACAAATTGATATTTCCAAGCGACCATATGAATGACGGAAAAGATGGCGAACGTGAAAAACATTACGATCTTCCACAGATGCGGTCGCTTTCCCTGTTGCGAACCTTTGACGTAAAGCGACTCTCCGAACCCTTCTCCCCCGAACGTAATTTTCCTTCCGGTGTCCTCGTCTACGACTTGCACCTCTGACGAAACTTGAACTTCTTTCAATTTTTCGGATGATAGTGACTTCTCAGTTGCTGGCACCTTTTCGTCTTTAATTCCTTCGCCCACCATCTTCTACTCGTTGTTTTCGCGTCTGCTGTACCATTCTATCATGGCGGCCAACGCGCCCAACCCCAGGATATAAAACCCGCCAACGTGTCTCCTCCTGAACCCTATATTTTTATGGACCTCTTTCATGTCGGCATCAGTGCAAAATAGCTCGATTCTCTGAGGCTTGTTTGCTGAGGCTTGATCCTCCTCCACTGACGTGGTTGTGTCTTCATTCGCCGCAAAAGTTGATGTTACGAGGTCTTTCATGGATTGAAACCAGCCAACCGGTGCCTGCTGTGCTGTGATCTCCTCGACTGTCGACTGAGCTCCGCCTTTCCCAGACAGTTTGGAGTCTTCCACAGGGATGACTTTCTTGCTGGGATCAGGCTTGATGATGAAAGGCTGCTCGATGTTGTGTGTGCAACAGAACCAAGCACAGAAGGCGATGATACCGCAAAAGACATATGCTGCAGCCAGATCCTCCAACAAAGTCACCGGGTAGTGAAGCACGAGCCTGGCGATGATGTTGACCACAAAGAACAGCGTCTGCACAATCGAAATGAACTTCATGGTCAAATCGGATTTCGACTTGTCGTCAATGTCGTCTCCCGAAGGATACTCCGAGTACTCCAGCTGCCGGGTATACGCGAGCCACAGGAGGTCTTCGGGGTCCGCCTTCTCCAGCACGTCCGAATCGGGAAGCTTCATGTATACACCGTCCATGATGCAGAGAAAGGCCTGTTTCATGGTGAAGTGGTGCCATCCAGGAAGTTGTCTCTGATAGAGCATGAAGCGACCGCAGAGTCAAATGGCCTCGAGGAGATTCTTGACGCTCCATACCGCCGCCACCTCGGGCAGAAAGAAGGTGTAGAGAACCCGGCTACCCCTCTTGAGCCATTTGGTTTTCGAGGAACGATCGCCCGGCTTGCGGCACCTGTTGTGAAAGGAGGTCCATGAGGCGAGGAGGATGGCGGTCCAACAGGTGTAGATGATTCCCAGAGTGCCTCGGCCGGCCGTGTCGGAGTCAAGTCGAAATCCGGTGAGTGTCTGAAACTCGGTTGGGGGTCTGTGAATGGGTGCCATTCTCTCTAGATGACAGCGAGGTCAGGTTGGTGTTGGTTTGACCAGGGCTGACTTTGATGGAACAGGATAGATGGATGGATGGATGAGTCGAGTTGTCCGTAGAGCCAAGAAAGGACGGACACAACTCTACCAACTCCCCGGGATCAATCATCCYTTTGAGTTCCCGGACAACTTTGTTTACTCTCAAGTCAAGGTCAAATAGGGGATGGGGTAGTATCAAGCAAAACTTCGAAACCCCCAGAACGCACGTTGGTGGCGTAAGGCCCGTTCGGCCGCAAGGCATCCAAACAGACGGGTTGTTTGCCTATCGCCCCTTGGCAATCTCATCCATGCAAGTCCATACAACACCTCATGCAGTTAATTCCGACAGACATTCCTTCCAGCTGCCTGCTGCAGTGTTCTAGACATCATCACCTCATTCTCCACGGACGGAAAATGGGTTGCAAGGAGCTGAGTGTCTTTGTACATTTGAATGGGGTGGGGGCCGAACTCAGAAGGAACGATGCAGGGAGCGACGCAGGGAGAGAACTTAAAAATCCGAGTGTTCTGCGCCTTCCCGCGGAGGTTGTGAGGAGTCGTGAGGAGCAGCGAGGAGATATTCACATCGTTCACAGTTCGGAACGGGAAGGCACATAGTATTGATGTTGACAACCGCGGAAGGATCGAAGGATCAACGGCCTGGGGCTTGAAGGAAAGAAGAACGAAAGAGGCAAAAGAAGGGAAGCTGCGGGGCGAGAGGGGGAAGGAGAGAACAAAACAGAAAGTGAGTAGTCGATAACCACTCTACCCTCCTTCCATGTTACCCAAGACCCAAAACCGGAAACCGCGAAACCTTGGTTGCCTCAATCGTAAGCAGCCATGTTTGTCCTCCACGTTGGTTTTATGTTTCATGATTGCGAGATTCGCTTTCAGCTCTCGTTCTGATGGCATGGATATGCACTGATCAGTTTGTCTAGCTCACGACGAAATGAAAGGATCCCGGGGTTTCTAGAGTGGTGGGATGGAGCAGATGCAGGTTTGCCTACTATAACGATGGGATCAATTGAGACTTGATGGTCTTTCTTGGGAAGGCAGATATTATGGAGGGATATATACGGCTATGGTGTGCGATGGGGTAAGGTACAGGTATGGGGGAGGTTTGCTTTTGTTGGTGGTCGTGTGTTTCGCGACGGGGTTGTTAGGCAAATGTGGAAAAAGGTGAATGAGATGGGTGACTAACGCGGGGAGTGGGAAGACTGGAGGGGTAGTGGTAGTTCGGTAACGGGGGACTTCCGTGGCCATGACTATCTACCCTTCCTGCCTTGCTTCCTTCCTCACCCCCAACGTCACTTCCTCCTCTCCTTGTTCATGCTATTGGTATCATCTTAGATTAGGATTGCATTGTCGTCATCAGCCTATTCAAAAATCTCGCCTTCCTCCTCATCGAAAGTCATTACTACCACAACAAGTCGTTTATTTACTCCGTTCTTTGTCTGACTCCGTCGATGGTCGAGATAATCATAACAACAACACGGCCAACAAATGCTACACCAAGATGTTGAATCATGGCTTCACCTACATCACCATGATACCATAAGAAAGTTCGAAACCAATTCCAGACGAAACGAAGGCAACTATGAACCAGTCTCCTTTCCACGCACCGCGCTTGAACACCAGCTCAAAAGAACCTACTCTCAACATGCCATACGCCCAAACCATGAGCAAGTGCACCCAGGGTTATGAAGCAACCATCCCCCATGCCGACGGCGAAGGAAGGGACGCCTGTTGGAAGTCTATTCCCTGCCCATTCACTCGGCTTCCCATTTACCGGCACTACCTCCCAGTATTCCTAGGCTGCCCTGGTCTCCCTTTTCCCTTTTCGGTTACCACTTCAAAATCAAGCCCATTTTCTGTCGTCACCATTCCACCTCCGTCAATATTGCATCTCCTCCCAGCTACCCACTTCCCTCCTCCTAGTTCTCCGACCCATTTTCCGTTGTCCTGTTCCGATCAAGTAACCGTCATTTCGAGGACCGTCACTCCATATGGTTCGAGAACCTCTGGCTGTGTCTCCCCCAACCCATCATATATGCGGCCAGTATTGTGTCCATGACGGAGTCTCATACATCCCAGCGGGTACCTTCCGGAAAGACATAAGGGCTATAGCCAGCATCATGAGGCGGACTAAGGGGTATAGAATGGCATTGATGATGTGAATCCACTCCCATGCCGACTCTTCATCAGATTCCTCTTCATCCACAAATTTGGCCAGAGTAAGGGATATGCACACACCCAACACTGTGAGCGCAAGTGAACTGCCTCGCCAAATCCATGCCTCTGCAACGGATGGGAAACTGTAGTTCCACGCAGCAATGTGGATACCGGAAAATAAGACAGAGAAGACTACTAGGACAATTGTGAGTAACTTGTCTGATGCCTCCCGGAATTCGGCGGGTTGGGTTGCAAATGAAGCCCGACGCTTGATTGTCTTTTGGGTAAGGGGCGGCTGTTCACAGGTTGGCAATTCCGTGTTCGGCCTATCCGTGCTTATGTCCTCGAGTACAGACAACTGAGGTCCATACGAGGCTTCATATTTTGTCTCATGCTCGGAAACTAGTAATGTCTCGACTGTCGCTTCTCCTTCAGGTTCCTCGCTTTCGGTCGCAGATGGACTTTTTGATGCCGCGGGTACATTCGGTGTGATAACGAAGGGCAGACGGATGTCCTGAGGGCATTGCAACCAACAAGCAAATTCAATAACGCCGCAAAAAGCATTTGCCACAGTGATGTCCTCAAATAGAGACACAGGGTACCCTCGGGACAACCGGGCAATAACACTGACGATAAACCACAGTGTCTGAATGATGGAGAGTGATTTGAGGGTCCAGTCACGCTTGGACTTATCGGCTATTTCATCGTCTGTGGCAGGTCCGAGAATAACAGGTTTCCACTACTCACGAGCTGTACAAGCGTATGGCCAGTCACTTGCTCCGTCTTTTCCGAGTCCGGTAGCCTCTGATATGCGCTGTCTTTGATAAAAATAAAGGCTTGCGATAAGCTGAAGTTGGCGAACTGTGGTCCTCCCACTTGCCTTATTGTTTTTCGGAGTTGCAAGGCATCATAGAGGTTATCGAAGCTCATAACTGCTCCCGCCTCAGGGAAGAGAAATGCAGCTACAAACTTCTCGAAGTTTGATCTTCGAGCCTCTTTTTCGAATGATTTGTTCGGATCATAGGCCCCGCCATGGTATGAGCTCCAGGATGAAAGCAGAGTGGTGCTGAGGCAGGTCCAAATAATTCCCTTTATCCCTCGTCCAGCGGGCTCAGGTTGGAAACCAGTGAAGGCTGGGGTATCCCTCGTGTAGTAGGATGTCGGCGCCATTGGGCTTTGAGGTTTTGAACTCAAACCAGAGGTGATTGCGGCTTTTCTCGTTCTTCGTTGAATCTGGTGATGTGGAAATATGTCGGAAGGGCTGGGCGAGGTTTTGAGGATCCGGAACTCAATGCAAAGCAGAAGGAGGTAAAAAGAAACGACGGCAAGAARCAAACCAGAAGAGAGAAGGAGAGAAGGAGAAGAAGGACAGCGAAKGTCATCACTTTGAGGCCTCACCTGCTTGGGCATCAATTCAAGTTCTGTAAGTGGCGCATTGCATAGCAGCTGAGCTGAAAGTCCTTATCGACCAACCAAGATGTCCGCAACGAGGAGGCAAGAGAGAGCCTTGCGCGCTTGGAATCATATCCTCACGGCGCTGGTGGCTGTCACGTATGTGTAAAGTGGTGTACTAAGCAGCCTTTAACATCTAACAGAACGTAATTAGGAAATACAAATGAAGGGACATGGGGAGAGAAACGTGATAGGTACCTCTTCACACATGTGGCTCACCATCACTCGTCAGAGTACAGCGAGCTTCCCCTCTCTCAACCCGAGCCTCGATCAACTCAACTATTGATTGAACTGACCTCGCGATAGGCTGACCACCCACCCCCAAAATCTACCCTATCATCATCTCTAACAGCCAGGTCCTGCGACTCAATCAAACCCGCAGGCAGAGACACTTCCGTTAACTAGTGGAAAACCATTGACCAGACCTTCCAAACGATCCCATCGCTTTGTAAGCGATCTAAGTCTCGTAAGGCTTTCTTCATAAATACCTCTTCCAACGGCTCATCAACGTGGCAAATTTGAGGTGGTAACTGCCATGAACCTGCCCTTTCAGCCTGAACCAACCAACCACATTCAGTTGACCCTTCGGCACTTACACTTTTGGTCTCCCAAACCTCCTTGAATCATTCCAAACATCCCAAGCCCTCGACCAAAAACTAAAAGTGCCCACAACCTCATCCAAGTCCGGATCAACATACTATCCAAGCACAATCGCATACCACTCAATGCCCCGATGAGGCAAAGAAGAAATCTTGCTCCTAGCCGTGACAACCCTCACACCGGTAATACGAGTAATTCTCTAGCATAACTGCTGTCACACTCCACAACCCCGTGCCCTATCACAAACGCGATGCATTTAATCGATAGCTACCTATATATATATAAATTAAGCCCACGGTTTTGGTGCCAAAGATCTGTGTAAGTCACTAACGGAATCAGGTGGGAAAAGTATGCCAAGCTGTTAGTACAGACCCCATACCGCTAAGAGGGTGCCAGCGTTACGTTATATATTACACGCCGTCGGCTCTCGAAGTCCTTTTACATAGCCGACGGAGGGTGGCACCACTGGGTGAGTATAGAGATATCATGAGAAAGATGAAAAAAAAAATCTCGGTAGAATCAAGTTTATGTCCTTGATACATAGGGACTCATCATCCACCAGGAAATGTGCATCAACCTCCCTCACTATAGCCAGACGAGACGTACAAAGTCAGAGCAGTCGGACACTTACCAAAAGGGAAATAAGTGTCCGATTCCGTACCGAATGACATGCAGACGGGAGCTGCCGCACATACGCCGGCACCGAGTAGCGAGTCTCGGCTTATGCCGGTGCTACCTTCCGGAACCCTATCCAACGGGACGGACTTGGCGGGCCTTGGTGATACGTATCTCCAAATGCTTCTTCTTTTACCGACAACTGGGTGCGACGGATGGGTTGGCCATGAACTCGCTGGTGTTTTGTCGGATGCTCGCCGCGGACCTCCCTCAACGTCTTGGAGGAGTGCCGGACCTGGGGGTTGGACGTCGACGAGATTGTTGAGCAGGTGCTGGAATCATTCAATTACTTGAAGCGACTGCGAGAAGAGGTGGTCACGATTGTGGAAGAAAGATACAATTCCGCGCGTAGGGCTGCTTTATTGAGCTGCAGGAGTTTGGGATTTTGCGCCATTGTGTGTGTCTTTTTGATGAGACAGGAGAGGAGGACCTGAGGTTGGCGATGGAAGGCTGTCCAGGCTGGTCTGTTAGTGCACTTGGTGGTGGTGTTAGGAGAGGTTGACTCCAGACAGGCCATGCGTTGAGGCAAAGGCGAAAAGGCCAAAGCAGCTCTGCATATTGGAGGTCATGAAACTAGAACTTAGACATATGAAAACATCTATTACAAGCTATATTCACAAAGCCAACCCTTCCAGTATGGTTCTGGGTTGAGTGGCTGACGTCGAGAGAGCGCTCTGTTAACACAAGCTAACATTGAGATAACAATACCTTAGCGTACCTTTGTGCGCACGAGCCAAGCGTTCGTCCCATTTCCTGCGCGACGCACACCAATTCCTTATCGTTCCTGGAACATCAACTTCAACCTGGATTCACAACCGGACATCTCGACCATTGCACAGTCACTGAACGCTCTACGCATACAATAGACTTCTTACACGTCTTTAGTCCTGATTCCCTTGATCTAACTTCGTCGAGTCAACATCGTCACAGGCGCGCGGAAGAGAGCCGAGTTCCTGGTTGAAGAGTGACCTCGAAGTCGACATGACCTGCGATGCCCTCTCTGTATATGGACATCGCCAAAGTCAAGAATCAATGGCGTGAGTAGTTCAAAATGACGACACAGTCAATTCCTCGTGGTGGTCGACTGAAATGATGATACCAAGTGCTATAATAGACGACGGACATCCTGATCCCCAGGCCCAAGTTGTTTTTGGCGAGCTTGGCGGCATGGCAAACAGTGCTCGGTAACTCTGTCAGTTTTTAGACTGAGACACATGGAATTGCAACGGCACGGTCACTACTGGCTTGACAGGGGCGGCGGCGTGCCCCTAGTGGACGAAAAAGTGGCATGAGCTATGAGGTAAGCTGAAATCAGGACACCGGCAGTGCCTGCCACCGTCCTGCACATCACCATACACCGTTTACTTCAGCCCTGTCAACCCGCTCTTTGTCACCCCATCACCAGCACGGCATCCATCACTACCACCCAGACCATGTCAACCCGCGTCACAAACCTCGGAGTTAAGGACGTAATGTCCGTCTCCGAGAAAAACCATCGGCCAGGCATTCACATCCTCGACTTCGGAATATCAACAAACGATGGCAACACCAGCATGACCATGGAAATGACCGGCACCGAAGGTATGTCACCGAGGCCTCAAGCCGCCAAGGTCCTCGCTTGTACCCGCTGTCACTCCCAGAAACTGCGGTGTGTCCGGCGCATTGCTGACGGCCGTACTTGTGATCGATGTCTGTCTGCCGGGGTCGACTGCGTTGAGCGCAAGCCACAGCGGATGGGCAGGCCGGTCGAGCTCAGCAATGGACCAAGATCTCAACTGCGGCACGGGAACCAGAAATCCGCCCGCAGGGATGGGTCTCCGGTCAGGAAGCAAGCGAGGCAGGACCTTGGACTGGGCTATGGGACGGAGCTTGGAGGAACCGATTTCAGTATGGCAAATGGCCTACCGTCTACCTTGTCTCCGGTCGACTCTGATAACTCCACATCCAGAGCCCAGCAGGGAATACTGACTGGGTGTATCCGAGCTGGAGGACTGGTCATGGCCAATCAGTCGTGTTCAGGCAGCCCAGGCATACTCGTCCCCTCCTCATACCAATGGGGTTGGCATCGGGCGTCTAATAGGCGATGGCAGTCATGGTGAAGAGGGGAGCCTATCTGTGCCCAACCGGGCAGCAAACCCTCCAGGGGCAGACAACCGATTTACCTACGGACAGCCCATGATCATGAGCTTAGAGGACATCAACGACATGCTTCTCAACTTTGACGACGGACTCGACTCAGCTTTGCAATCCTCCACCTCTGTGAGCGGCCAATCCAGCTCGCTCGAGAACGGGGGACCGGACACATACTCTTATTCCCTCGATGATCCAATCGAACAACTGTCAAAGTTGCACCTGGAACTCTACCAGTGTCCGAACGTTGTCAAAGCGGTGGAGAAGCAGAAGAAGGAATTCATGCAAAACATTGCCGCGAAGAAATGCGGCAACATCGACACCACTTGGTCGGAACGACTGCTTGCCATGACGGAGAAATTCATCGCTGCGCTTGAAAGATATGCCAACAGCGCCGCGGCAAGCACCACAAACGGTACCAGCACAAGGGAGAGTAGCACTGCAGCCGACATCTCAAGCGGCGCAACGAGCCTCAGCAACAACATCTCTCCTAAAGAAGGGCAACAGAAGGATAGCATGGTACACGAAAGCAGCAGCAGCGATCAAGAGGTTGACCCCGCGACCGGCCTTATGATCGTGAGCTGCGTAACAAGACTACTACAGATTTTCGAGTCTTTGGTATTCATCGTAGAGACGATGAAGGAGGCCAGCTGCCCGGCCAGTTACGTCCGGATCCGGCTTGGGGCGTTTGTGCCCAACATGAGTAAGGCCCTTCACGCCCGCCTATTGGGGCAGTATATCTTGCATTTGCTGGACAGCATATCGGAGATGGCGACACGGACTGTGCCGTCGAGACAGCTGTATGCGAGAGCCGTGGCGGACAACTGGTCTGTTGAGTCCAAGTTTAGGGAACGGCTTATAGCGTCGATTCAGTCATAAGAGGGAAGAGTACTGGTTGGTTGGTTCGTTAGGTTGGCTCATGGCGTTGAAGGGGTGTATGGGGGGAAAGTCTTGCGATACCTTTGAGTTTTTCTTTTAATATTCATGAACACATTCTTGTAATGGATCTTCATGTTACCGGGTTCCCTTGTGATATGGCGGTATAATGTGCACACCCGAGTTCTTCTGGCAAAAAGAACATCGTCCTATCTTTTGTCCTCAGAAGGTAGGTTTGGTCGATCTGGTCATTGTGTACACCAGACCTGTCATACTTCAGTCAAGTCCTCGTTTTCGTGTGTTTCATGGTACCTTACGAACCAACCTGTCTTGAATTATCGAAGAGTGTCATCTCCTCTTTGCTTCCCATCGGGAGTCAAATCACCACGAAATCCATCATAGACCACAACCCCCACGACATTAGCGCAGATCACGAGTTGGTCCATCAAACAAGACACAACCAGGGCACGTAGGAGAACCTTGTATAAGTTAAGACAAATGAGTGTATACTGAGAATCCAGCTCCCAAGTTGACATGCCTTAACACCCTGTCCTTCAAACCTTTCGTCCTCCAGCTAAGAAAATCCCATGTATCCCTCGCTCAGGTCCCACTCCTTGCTTAATTCACAACATCAGTATCCTGCTTTGGCCTCCAATCACAGCCATGCCGGTTCTCCTCCAATTCGCTCACAAATGAGTGTCCTCCATACATCACTAACTCGTATATCCCCAGACTGTTGCCTCTCATAATCCTTCCTCCGTGGTGATGTTCCAGCATCACCAGATAAATCTTCTGGTCAAAGAAGAGCCGAAGGTCGACAAACTGACAGGTAACTGGCTGATGGTGATCCGACTCGTTCCAACAGACTCCTGTGGCCTGGGATGGTGATGCTCGCAGGGAGTGTCCCTGGATCAGTACTAGATCTGGGCGTGAGGCATGACGGGCTAGTCGTCTATGATCCTCCAGCCCTCCCAAATCGTATTGTAATAGTATTTGTGCTGCTCACTTGACTTGTTGTAGTTGGTTTTACAGATTGCTTTTTCGATTTTTATGGGCTCCTTTTCGGATTGATCTGGATCATGGATGGCGATTTCCGTCTCGCACATGCAAGTTGAATCCGCAGACGGTGGTGGTCCACATCGTTGCTTGTTCTCAGAGTATTTTATCTCGTTTATGCAATTGCAGAGCATGTACCTGACGTGTACTGCCGGCACTCTCCAACACATGTTGGATCTTTGGATGATGGGAGATTGATGGGTTGATTGTCGTATGATGGCTGATGTGCTGGTACGGCCCTGGGCCAAATTGACTGGGTATGTGGATTGTGTTGAAGATGCAAGATGAAGAAGTCCAGGGAATCCACCCTTGCTTGGCGGACTGAATTATATACAGGATGGGGTGTAGCCATCGTAGCTTCCCTGCTGTGCAGCGCACTTCGATATCCGTGGCAAGAGTGTCTGACACCCTGCTTCTGTAGTGGTATATCAGTGATGTAAAGAATTGACTTAGCTGGCACCAAGCACCATCCATAGCAGAGAAGCTTCGAAGCAGTGTTACAACCAGGAACGAAGGGATGTTATTTTGTGAGACTCGCCCCCTCACTATCACACAATCTACCGTCTTGTGGCTGCCCATTGCGAGATGAACTGACGAGACCGACAGATTCCTGTCACAGCCCCCAGAAAAGCTTCATCAAGTGGAAGTCTAGTTCCAGCTCGTGGCCGCAAGTGGTTCATTCCACCTTGACAAAATGATCTGCCGCAGTTGAGGGACCAGCCAAGCCATCAATGATCTCCGAACCCAACGTATAGATCATGACCGATGGGAAGACAAGCCAGGCGCCGCTAGTGATTGGAATCAGCATGAGCTCATCAACGGAGATGGAAAGGAACCTACTTGGGAATAATCCACAACAAGATAAGATCAAACATAGAGTTATGACCAATATTGTCAAACCCAGAATAATATTCATTAAGCCCTGTATCTCATGTCACTCCTCGTCAACAAATGCTGCCCATCATCACACTTCACATCCCCAGGACTCAAGAAAGAAAAACTCACAATAAAGCACAGTCTTACTCAACGTCATCACCGCCGCCGCAAAACCCACTAACAGCACCATCGCCCCCCTTCTCCCCTCCCCCTTTCCATTTCCACCCCCCATGGTAACCCCCCAAGCATAAACCAAATACATCACCGTCTCCAGCGCATTCATCATCCCCTGCGCAGCCGTGAACCCGTTCCGCTCGTTCCACGCCTTCCACCCGTACACGTAATCCACGCGTCCGTACAGCTCGTAGGGCGTCCAGAGCGGGTAGTGCAGAGCGCCTCCCGGCATGGTGTGTGGCCTTAACAAAACGTAGAGGGTGTCCCAGATTACGAGGGGGAGGGAGATGAGCAGCCAGATGAGGGTGAGGCGGGAGGGGGTGGTGGTGAATACCCCTGGAGAGGATTTTGGGTTCATGGGGGCGGTAGTGGGTTTTCGTGTCATGTTGAGATTGAAGAATTGTGGGATGGTTCCGTTGATGGGTGATGTTGATGTCTGGTGATGATGAGGGAGAGAGTGGGAAAGTTGTGAGACGGTTGGGGAGTGAAATTCGGGCATATACAGGTGAGGAAAGAGAGTGAATGGACGAAGGTGGTGTTTCAAGATTGACCCCTCTTTCTCATGGTTCCTTGCGCTTCGCACTCGGACGGTTGGATGTTACGATGGTCTAGCTTAAACTAGCGGAGATGGTCTGTTAACATGATAGCATGGTGGACGCATAGAACACCGTTATGCTAGTATTGGACTGCAGTTTGCTTGTCTGCGGGTGTTCCTGCGTTGCCGAGAACCGAACGGCGGCACGCTGTGACACGGCGGGAAGGCACGCCAATCGGCCAATGGACACGGCGGGTAACTGTGGGGATGCTGAATGGCTTTCAGCAACAATGAGCCCTAACAGAAAACACTTCTGCTTTGCGTTGGACGCAGACTCAAAACGTCGGGTCAGAGAGATTCAAGGAAAATAAAAAGCTCAGGAGTAATAGAAAACAACGTTTAAGGTTATACATGGCAGATAAAGAATGCGAAATTGTTGTTTACGATAGAGCTATGCCAGTCAAAGACATAGAAGCTGGGTATAAGTGATAGCAGGCTGCGTATCCACTAACAGCCCGCTAACAAATAACAGAGTGACGTCGCGACGTCGCGACCTTCCCCAAACTTCAACATCGCGACACAAACACAACCTCTGCTCTAAGCCAAGGCTCCGAATAGCGTAGGGCAGCGCAACTTTGACCCCGAACTGAATTGCACGGAGGGTATCATCGTACGCGCGGGACAACTTCATTGCGTTGAACTGAAGCCCTCTCGGCGCTGAGTTGTGGCGCTGCGTTATTCGGAACTTTGCTCCGAGTTCATCTGAATGAAGCAGCCTCGAGAGCTTCTTTCTGTTTGTTATCAAGAAAGCAACAAACATAACCTCCCTGGAACACGACGTTGAATGTAGTGCACGCCCTTACAGGCATATCTCTTCACATAGCCTTCTCAAGCTCCGTTAGGGTGAATTGAGCCCCAACCCTTGGTCTCGCGAGACACGCCTTTCCTTCATGATGGCTTCCATTCCAGGAGGAAGTGCCTGGTCCACAGACTGCCGCTCCATGAAGAAATTCGTCAACAATCCTGACCTACTAATGTGTTTGGGTGATGTGGTAAGTACAACATATCTTTTCGCTGCAATTGATTTGTCGCTACACTACTTTCCCCACCTCTACACTTTCCCTTCTCTGTGTGTTCTCCTTTCCTCTTCCCCGATTATTTTCCCCTTGATAACACTTTATGCATCTAGTCAAAAAAATTCCTCATGTTAATTCGTGTGTTCCTAGATTGGAGACCGCCACCTCCTCAAAGCTCTTCGCCTCACCCGTCGGGCCTTTGCCGCCGCCTTCGAGCGCGCTCTCTTCCGTGTCCTCAACCTCTGGTACGGCACGCGGCGTTTGCTCAAATTTCTTCTACCATCACGGGGGCAAGATATTGCGCCGTTTTTGAGACACGTCCGCCATCTTTCTTTTCACCCTCACACGAGGAGCCGTATTGCACCACTCGCAACCCAGTTATGATTACGACCCGTACCGATTATGGGATATATGGGAAAAGGACGAGGCAAACTGTTATATTGAGAGTTTTCGAGCTGGGCTGGTGAGCTGTTCGTAAGTATAACCGTGGAACTGACTTCCGAAGGTGGTGTTAAGAACAACCTTCATTGTGGGAAAGGCTGACTGGTCGCTATTCTCAGGATGGATTTATTCCCCCCTCTCCTCTTAACCCTAGCCGAACATGCTCACCGTCTGACCGTTCTCGACATCCATTGCCGTACCAACCATTACTACAAGGACGTGGTACCTTCTGTGCTCTGTAAATTTAAGGGGCTCAAGGAGCTCAGCTTGCGGGATATACCGAGGGAATGGGACGATTACGCCAAAGCCATCACCGCCGTTCTGATTAACTCGCCCAATATAGAGGCGTTGCGCGTGGCCACTTGGGCGCACGATCGAAACGCTGGTGATTGGAATCTATGCTGTAATTCGTCAGACCCTTGTCCGTGTGCTCTTCTTCCTGCCATTTGCGAGAAATTTGTACGCCAGCAAAGAAAAGGAGAGGGCCGGCCAGTGAACGGCATCGAAAGGATAGATATACCACGTCTCAAGCTCCGAGAAGTAACGGTCGACTATCACTCGATGAACCGGTTCATCCTCGATATCCCCGATCCGGATGGCGATCGCCAAAAGCCCACTCTACCTGGAGAAGCTCACCGATCTTCAATACCTTGAACGTTTACACATCGAGATACCCCCCATAAACCAAGAAGTAGGCCCTGGCATCGTCCGCCTCCCGAAGCTCACTCCGGCCATCGCCCCACGACTGCGATCATTGACCATATCACCGGCCTGTCCCCGAGAGTCCCGCAGATGGCATAAGTGGGTTCTCGAAAACAACTTTCTTGACTACGCTCGCCAGGTCTCGCTAGGTAGGCTGGAACATTTCCTCGACAACTCGCGGCTTGAGAACCTCATACTCGATTGGTCCGACCGCGTTAATCCCCATGAGAGTATTTACACACTGCTTTACCTCCTAAAGCAACCGGCCACCACGAAATCTCTCCGACGACTTGAACTCAATACGCCGGGCGATTAAACGAAGCTGGTCCCCTCCCTCAAAGACACTGTGTCGCGCCTGGGGAAGCTCAAGTATTTCAATATCCACCTGGCAGAGTATTATCCTCCTCTCTGTCTCTCGTGGGAGGCCTTAAAGCGCGATAAACATTTCAGAAAGATGGTGGCCCTTGCAGAAGACTTCTTTGAGGTGCAACCGAGCCTTCACTTTGTAGAAGTCAACTACTTTCTGTACCAGGTTGTTCGGTGGGGCCCCGCCGCCCGTGACTTTCACATGGTCGAGGTCTTGGATCGGGAACGGGAGTGGGTTGCTCCAGAAGACACCCCGTGGCAAGGGCCACAGAAGGATGCCGTGCCTTTCAGAGTGTTGTTATGAATGACATTTGAGGTAATGATATGCTTGCGTCCATGAAGGAGCAATTTCAGTTTGTCTTTGGGGTTGCTGCCTGCTCAGGACTCGTAAAAGGGTTCAGTATCCGGCGACGGGGAAGGAACACAAATAAGTCAGCTTATAGAAACGGTAGAAGGAAAAGAAGCATCAACTCATATTACGAAAGCCTTGATCGTTTACAGAATGTATGAACGTGTGACATCTGGTACGTGCGGGACTGTGTGTCGCTGAGATCATCGACGCATGAACGTTGTGATGCAAGAATAAGGGGCAAGGCTTGGCAGAGTAGCAGCCCGAGCATGTCACTAACAGTTCTGTGTGCCAAACTCGGACTACTTGTGTTAAGAGTAACTATCTCCGGTACCAGAGGCAAGCCGAGAATCACGGAGGGGGCACACCGTCGGACCGGTCGGGAAGACCCACCGGTGGCGATGTGATATGAGGGCGTTCGGCGGTGTGACACGGAAGGCGATGACTAGTCGTTCATGAACGGAAAGCATACGAGAATGTACGGGAACCAACGTTGTTGCCCTATCATAGCTCATGCGGCTGAGCGATTAGACATGATGCACGTCCGTCTGGCCCCGATGTTCACTACAAGGGGCTGAAAGGGAACTGAAACTGTACCAACCGGGTGTTTGTATGTAGGTATCTGTTGGTTTGTAAAGTTGGACAGGTTGGCTTACTGCTATTGAAATGGAAAATGCACTTGCAACCGTCCAAAGGCCCATGATTGCCAATGCATGGCATCAACAGTCGTCAACTTAAGCCTGGTCTTTTTGTGTCTTGTTACCTTACATAACCTCTCTGGTTACACAGCAGCTCTGATTGTATTGGAGGAGATGTTGCGGTCCCGTCTGCTGTACACCAAGCTCGTTGTACTCGGGGTATGTAAATCGCCGTATGACTGATCTTCGCTTGAGAACATGTGAATCTGGAAAAAGTGAATGATAGCGACGGACGAGGGCATTCCATGTATACTAGACCGTACTGCGGAGACAGGATGCTTGACTACTTTTGGTGAGGCTAATGGGTAGAATGGGTAGATATGAGAGATGCACAGAGGTATACATGAGGAGGGTAAGTGTTGTTGGGTATGATTAGATGCGGGGCAGCAGTCACGGCACAAAATGTTGTGTGCGTGTCAATGTGCCAATTTGGGACCCAGCCTCCCTCTGTTAGACCCTTCAAAGACCCTGATCATCGCTTTGTTTGGCAAGTACACCCACACTCCCCCAGGACAGGACAAAGGAGGGTGTCATTGGGAGGACCGGCAACTCTTTCTTTTTGATTAATGAACCAATCAAGCGGCATGGGGGAGTATCAAAAGTGACTTTGGATCATCATCAACAACTGTTGAACTCCCACTGGAGGATAAGGGTCGTGGAGAAGCCGGCTTCGGCGTCCACATTATTATCACTGTTGGTATGACAAGCGAGGAAGGATGTTGGATACGGTGCCATCGCTTGGGTAACAACATGAAGATAGGCTCGATGCCTTGACCTGGCCTTGTCCTGTGATGTTGCACAAAGCGTAATGTGAAGACGTCTGACAGAAAACCTTGAGCAGTGTGATACGGAGGCAGGTTTATTGGCCAAGCTAGGCTCCAGCCCTGGAAGAGCAAAGATGCCGATAAGACGGGAAGGAAGGCAGGATGGGAAGGGGTAAGCAGTGCAGTGATGCATAACACGAGTTGGGATTTGGAGAGACCGGGTTGTTGACGACATGCTAGCCCAACCAGGGCATCGGGTGTGAGTGTGGGCATCAGCATGGGCGTGGGTACGGTTTACGGGGTTGTTGACTGGACTCGAGGCAGACCATACTGGGACCTGAGTCAGCAAAAAAAAACTGCAGATTTGAGGGTATCGAGTAACTTGCAGGCGGGACTGGAATATTGTCGAGGATCCGCGTTCATGACCATAGAATTTCCCATCGGGTACCGACCTACCAGATACCGAGTTGGAGGATTTCCATGGAATTCGGGGTGTTGAGTGTTGTCGAGAGAAAAATCGAGGGGGAACGGGACAGCACGAAAGAAGAGAGGAAAGCGATGTCAACTTCCTTAGGTTGTCAAGGCAAGAGGTGGAGGTTAAGTGATGCCGGCAGTCGCCAGTCGGTACCTCTTCTCAACTCTCGAGTTCCTTCCCCGCCAAAAGCCCAGCCAGCCATCGTGGTGTAGTTGCTGCCTCGCTCTTGCCTCTTTCCTCGGTGTAGCCTTCCTTTCGTTTGGTCAGCCTAACTGCCTGCAGGCCTAGAATGCTTTTTCGGCCGCATTTGTAAGTTCTAGGTTGTTTGCCTGAAACCCACCGAGTGACGGGAAGTCGGTATGATATCTCGATTGGATCGCTCTTTTCTCAACGGGAATGATATGAGCTGAATGGATGAACCTTGATCAACTGTTGAGCCAGATCCCCGTTCTCGCCTCTTTGACTCCACCAAGAGAAACATGCATTTCTCCTACGAGACGGGTCGTGTTTCGAGTTCTGCTTGGGTCTGGCTGATCGGGAAGGAGGCGAACATCGCTTTGAATTATCACAGTTTCCACCGGCACCCAGCCCGTCACCGAAGTGAAGTTCCGCAACTTCCGGGACGACACCGACGGTTGAGTGACCAAGGCAACCAATCACTATCCTGTGCAGATTTGATTGGCTTTGGTGTTACGCAAGGATAGAATATCAGATGCCTCGGATGCGAACTGCAGCTCAAAAACAGAAAGACAAGTCGGGGAGGTGGAGATGAAGCGGACGGGGAAGTTTGTCACCCGCAAATCCGATGTCGCCGCCGGTCCTTCCTCCGGTGTGTCGCTGTTTTGGCAGTATCAAGAATAGGTCATTACTGCTGCAAGATCTGTTAGTACAATAGCTGGTAACATGGGGCGCTGTACCTCTGTCCACCGTCCTACCTCTCCCCAACTTTAAATTATGGTCTTGGAATCGGCAAAGAAGAAGCTTTAGTTGTGTAATGCAAACATCTCCAAAACTCAAGCAGTTCTCTGTGATTTTCCTCTCTCCTATGCTGGTGCCCTTTGAACTACTGCAGTGTCAAGAATGTCTTCGGATGCTTACATGAAGTGGTACTCCTTCCACCTCCCCGTTGGTGGTGATGTTACCCTAGAGGTCTACACGTTACCTCTAGGTGATGTTCAGTGCGGGTCTCTTGATCAAACTCCACTGAAACGGCGGGGGCCATTGGGGCTCTGGGAATGCCCCCCCGCTTGTCCCGGGGTCAGTGCCACGCCGACACCTCCACTCTCCCCGATTTTCCATCTCGTCCAGGTCCCGCTCGTCCCTAGTCCTAGCCTCAACCAGTCCCACCGCTCGCATCGCCTTTCGTCAACCGCACCGACCGAAATCATTGCCCTTTGCCATCACCATCCAGGCAGATCAGGGATCCGTCATTCCCCGTCACGATACGCGAGCGGCATGTCGTGGTACAAGCACTGGACGGTACGGGGAAGTGGAAAGGCACAGCATGAAGCACAGCAACCGAAATGATGGCCGGCGACGAGGACGACGACATCAGCCAGTCAACATGTTCACCGGCTGGCTAGACGCTTCTCTCATCTGTTGACTCGGCCATGGACAGCTTGATAGGTGATACTGCTTACAGTATGCAATCTCAACAATATGGCGCGGTTTGCCCAATATCGCGAGGCCTCGACTTTGGTCCAGCTCTATCAGCCCTTGAAGCCAGCAAGTGCACCAGACCACAAGAAGGATGCCGTGCGCCTTCATTGTCCTCCGATCTTCGCAGCCAATCATGGCCAGTCACCAAAAGGCCCAAGCACCAGAAAGGATCAACCACCACCCTCTCGGGCCCCTCCCGCTCGCAGCCCGTCATCTTCGATACCTCCGAATGGCGCCTTTTTTCACGGCCTGGTCGGTCTTGACTGGCCCTTGACGGGTCTTGTCCCTGCACCTCTGTGGTGCTTGCGTTGATGGCTTCTGCCTGCGAGATGGGTTGTCAGGTTGTATAGGTCATGGCCCAACGGCTAGTCTGTAGTCAGAAAGCTCCCGTCCCGCTCGAGGACGCGACGTGGTCAACCTCTATACCTTCAGCCAGTTGCGGTGCCGCCGGAATCGCGACAAGTATATTATTACATGGAGGACCGGAGCCCATCGTCGTCCCGGTTGCCCAACCCACAAGACTCTCCCTAGACTTCTGTCGTCCAGACTCTTTTGTGTTTCCAACTAGGGGCACGCAGCTCCGGCGTATGGCTGATAGTACATAAGCTTCAGCACGCGAGCAAGAGGTACGTGGACAGTCTTTGTTGTTTCCCATTGTTACGGCGAGGTATCCCGCCGGTACTCTAGCTGGGCCCCTCTGGGACACCCTCGAGGACCCCTTATCGCAGTCCAAGTGATCGACAAGAGTCAGTCGATCGCTTCTAGAACGCCCACCCCTACCTATCATCCGCCACCGCCTATCCGCTCTTCGGACCCTTGGACCCCAGCTCGAGCCCAGGACCCCAACATACCGGGGGCTCGTGCCCCCTGCTGGTCGCGCCTCGGTCGCCTGCCGCTCTCCGGACTCTCGTGGACCCCTTCCAAACCTTGGGGTTATAAATCCCCCTTGTCCCATTTCCTGTTTCTTTGTTGGGACGAGGAACCCTTTACTGTGCCGGGTCTTCCAAGCTTGACTTACTCRCTGACCCAACATCTGTCAGACCTTCGTTTCGTCGTTGGTTGTGTTTCGGTCCAAGCATATAACCTTCTGCCATACCGACACGCCCCGGTGGCTTTTCCTCCTTTTACCCTCGCTTCTCCTCATCTGAACCTCCATCCGGATACGATCCCCCCGTATTCGATCGAATTCCAGCCAGACTTAGTTGCCCATCATGCACGGCTACTCGTCGTCCTCCGAGTCGGACGACGAATATAGCTATCGTCGGAACAAGGGCAAGATCCCGGCCCCCGCCAACTCCAACGATGCCAACAAGAAAAAGAAGAAGCTCAAGCTTCCTCCTCAACAGTCCATAAACCGCATCTGGAAGCGTTTCAGCAACAAGAGGTTCAACAAGGCTTTGGCAATCTTGCCATTCGATCCTGTCTTGCCGCCCACCATCTCCGACCGGTCTAATGAACTGCTCAGTGAGGGGTACGAGCGAGCTGCTGAGGAATGCCGACGAAAAGTCAGAAAGATTATACAAGAATGCAAGAGGGTGAACACGCGGTACCGGGATCCCGGCTGGGACTTGGTGAGTAACTCCGGTCAAATACCTTCCCCTTGAACTGTGGCTGACATGCGGCTTTCCTACAGGACTGGGATCTTAAGATGGAAAAGGGCCACTGCCTAAACAGCTTGGGCCGAACCAAGTTCGATTTGAGCGCGTCTACAATGCAAAATCCCAGCGCTACCGTGCCCAAAGCGGTGAAGCGTGTACACGAGATTTACGAGAAGCCTACATTCATGGCCAAGATCCTGGGCTCGGACGTCAAGCAGGGAAGCTTGGGAGACTGCTGGTTGATGGCTACCTTGTCTGGCCTTGCCAACGTCAAGGACGGTATCCAACGGATATGCGTCGAATATGACACCCGGATCGGCATCTACGGATTTGTCTTTTACAGAGGTATGTTTCGACCACCATTTCTGCAATCGACGCGATTTGCGCTAACACTTCTGCAGATGGCGAGTGGATCTACTCAATCATTGATGACAAGTTGTACCTCAAATCACCTTGCTGGGATTCGCCAAGCATGCAGCGTAACTTGCTACAACAAATCGATCGTGAAGATGTCGAACGGGTATATCGTCAAACCTATCAGACCGGCTCCAAGGCCCTCTTCTTTGCCCAATGCAAGGACCAGAACGAGACCTGGGTGCCTCTGATCGAGAAGGCATACGCCAAAGCTCACGGCGACTATGCTGCCCTGTCGGGAGGATGGATTGGCGAGGGTCTGGAAGATCTTTCTGGCGGTGTCACAACCGAGCTGCTGGCTTCCGACATACTCGACCTTGACGGGTTCTGGGAAAACGAACTCAGCAGGGTCAATGAAGAGTTCCTGTTCGGTTGCAGCACAGGTTTGCTTGACGGCGGTTATGGCGAGCGTGAAGGCATTTCCGAAGGGCATGCCTACGTCGTCATGGAAGCAAGGACATTGAAAGACGGCACACGCCTCGTCAAGCTCAGAAATCCCTGGGGTAAGACCAGGAAGGGAATCTGGGAGGGCGCGTGGTCGGACGGTTCCAAGGAGTGGACCACCGATGTCCAGGAAGAGCTTGGTCACCAGTTCGGTAGTGACAGCGTCTTCTGGATTTCCTACGAAGACCTGTTGCGCAAGTATCAACACTTCGACCGCACTCGTCTGTTCCGCGACCCTGATTGGCGCTGCTGCCAAAGATGGATCGGTGTCGAGGTGCCATGGAAGCCTCAGTACAACGAGAAGTTCCACATTAAGCTGACTCGCGAGTCACCCTTGGTATTGGTCCTCAGTCAGCTCGACAACCGGTACTTCAAGGGTCTCCATGGTCAATACTCCTTCCGCCTACACTTCCGTATCCACGAACAACACAGACCCAACGCTGAAGACTACATTGTCCGTAGCCATGGCAACTACTTGATGGACCGGTCAGTATCCATTGAGCTGCCGTCCATGTTACCCGGCAACTATAGTGTCTTCATCAGCGTCGTCGGTGAGCGTAACACCAGCCAGCCCAGCATCGAGGATGTGGTGAAGCGGGAATGCAAGAAGCGTGTCGAGAACGAGAAGCTCGTCCAAGTCGGATATGCCTATGATCTTGCCCACAGCAAGGCCGCCGCCCATCTGGAAGCTGTGAAGGCCCTTCGGAAGAAGGCTGATCAGAAGAAGGCTAGCGATGCTCGTCAGAAGGAGCGTCACCGCTTGTGGGAGAAGCGTCACCTCAACCGCCAGATCACCAAAAAGCAGGGTCGTAAGAACAACTCGAAGCTTGAGGCCAGGCAAGCCGCGCGCGAGGAGAAGAAGCGTCAGGAGGAAGAGCTCAAGCCGAAGGATGTCGGTGTTCAGACCGAGGAACCCAAGGAAGAGGAGAAGCCAGAGGAGAAGAAGGCCGAGGATACCAAGCCCGAGGAGCAAGCCAAGAAGGCCGAGTCGGGTTCTGATACCGAGAAGCAAGAAGGCAAGGATGCCGAGGCTGACGAAAGTCCTGAAGGTACACCTCTTGCCACGCCTGCCGAGACACCAGCAGTCGAGAAGACCGAGAGCCAAGCTTCCGGCGGTATGGGCGCTGAGACCGATAAGAAGGCTGAAGACAAGTCCGACAACAAGGCCGACCAAGAAGGCGAGGTTCCTTCATCGGGCAGCTCCGAAGCCTCCAGCGGTCCTTCCTACACTCCCAAGACCGATGCCTCCGTAGCCGACGCCGCAGATGAGAAGGACAAGGAGAAGGTCCCAGTCCCTCCCGCTACCGACTCCAAGCCCGCCGACGACTCCAAGGTCTCTGGTGGACCTCCTGCTGCTGAGGAAAAGAAGAAAGATGAGAAGAAGTCTGAGGACAAGCCCGCCGCCAAGAGCAGCCCTCCCAAGAAGAAGTCGCCCAACATGTACGTCACTTCCGACGGCGAGTCGAGCGCTTCACCCATCGAAGACTGGGAAGAGCTCTACAGCTCCGACGACATGACCCGCAAGCCGCGTATGAGCGCTCCTCCTCCTCCCGGTACCGTCATGGTCAGCAAGTACAAGGACGAGACCGAGGACGAGAACGAGCCGGATCCGTGGAACGCCATCTGCGTCGTCGGGCTGCGCGTGTACTCCAAGGACGAAGACCTCGAGCTGCGCATCGTCATGGAGGGTGGCGAGCTTGAGGAAGGCGGTATGGGTGAGAAGGGTGGAGTTGATCTCGATAATGCTCAGGCCAACGCTGGTGGCGCGAGAATCAAGGATAGGAGGGAGGGTGAAGGAGAGGATGCGTATGAGGGCGATAGTGAGGAGGAGAGGAAGAAGGGGAAGCATAAGCAGAGGCGGTATTCGGTTATTGTGCAGAAGGGTAAGGGTGAGGAGGAGTATGAGAGTGCGGTGGAGAGTCAGAAGGAGCTTCTGTAGAGGGTGGTGGGATGAAGGGATGGGCATAGAATGTATTTATTGCGCGTGCATTAGAGGAGAGCGATTGCGGTTTTTTTGGGTTCTTTGTCTTATCTTTAGGGACATGGATGGGTTCTTGGATATGATCCCCATTTTGTCGATTCGGGCATTCAAAGGGGAGGAAACACAACACACACGGACCCACGGTACTGGTATGGATGGATGGTGTTCTGGCTTAGTTTTTGGATGGGCGATGGAAGGGAACGGAATGGTTGTTGGTAATACCTCGTTTTTTTTTGGTTAGCATGGCAGTTTAGTGAGCTCGAAGTCCCCTTAATCAGTTTGCCCATATCAGTGTTTCTTACATCACGATCGTGCATGTGAAATTCGGTGAAACCCGGGTGAAGTGGTGACAAAAAGCCATGGTATCATTCTCGCAAAGCAACACATAATCAAACTCGTAACTCCTTCCCAAGCATCCAGTCCGAAAAACCATTCGTAAACCATTCCAAACATATCCGGGGGTATCCATCCTTAATCATATCGCCCTTATCCACTCGTGCGCATCCTTCCCCTTTGCACCTCAACTCAATATATCATCCTCTCTTCACAACGCAAGCCATCTGACCTCTGTCGTGATTATCGCAAAGCAACTCGTACCCCGCCCATGTAAAACCTCAAACCTCAACAATAGTCGGCAAACTAGGTTCAAACTTTTCCCGTCTGAACTTAATTGACCTTCTTCCTCCCCACACTCGCCGCCTTTTGTCCCCGAGTCGCTCCTTGGCTGGTGTACCGCACGTAGGCGAAACCAGCGGCAGAAATAAGAGCAATAATGAGGAAGTTGCCTGTTGCGTTTCCAWCCATTAGCACATGTCTCTCTTTCCAAGACCCCTAAAATCGAGCGAAGCGAGGAAAGAAAAAAAAAAAAGAAAAAAAAAGAAAAAAAAGGAGAAAAAAAAGAGGGAAAAA
>RANY01000041.1:0-88515 GCA_009805235.1 Neurospora pannonica FGSC 7221
CCACGGTCGGCGCCCCTGTCGCGATCCCACTCCCTCTCACCACGATCGGGTCCACGACGGTCGCGGCCAGAGTATCTATCTTCTCGCTCGCGGTCGCGGTGGCTGCGGCTCGATGAATAAGCGTCGAAATCGCCGTCTTCGCGACGGGGTCGGCTGCTGCGGTAGTCGGCGGGAGAACGAGAGCGTCTGCGTCCACTGCCTCGGTCACTGCGATCTCCACGGTCACGTCTGTCATCGCGGTCGCGTCTCGAGGACTGGTGATGGGTTAGCTTAGGACGGCAGCAATGACCGATGCAAACCTTGTATACGAGGGGCACTTACCGGATAGTCGCGAGACGAACCGTGTCGGCCGCTGTCTGTTTCGCCACGGTTAAGTTGAGATCTAGCGGGTAGCCATGCTCAGTGCTAACGTACCTCTGGAGGAATAGGTGTCCCCGTTCATGGTCAACACAGATCTCGTTAAGTATAAAAGAGACGGTACGAGATGGTTGCGCCAAAGAAGCGGAAAATGGCTCTGGGAGGGTTTGATGAAATGGAAAGTGACTTTGCTTGAGCTTCCAATTGCGAGTCTCGTCGTTGATCGCGAGGCTGCAACTTTTCCAGCGGCCGCTGCTGTTACTTACTGCAGAGGGCGCTTGCCTTCTTTGGGCTTAGCGCGTTTTGTTTCCGTGCATTCGGTTCCACCCATTCGTTCACAAGGAGTTTGACGCCCTGGCGTGGCAACAAACCTTCTAGCAGCTGGCCACTAACCGCAGTGCACCTTACAGGGCATCCTCCGCTATCGATTGAAATCTGGGAGTTCATGATGAAGAATCAATCCCCATTACACTGAACCTGGAAATTATCAAGAAAGATTCTCCTTGACAAGAGTGAAGGAATTCGTGCTTCTTCTGTTCCAATTTCAGGTTTAAAGTTGTATTCTACATGGCAGCCCAAAAGATCACAGAATGGCGCAAACTGCCCATCAGTCTCACAGAGCTCTGCATCGAAACCACACTCCGATGCGGCCAGTCCTTCAGATGGCGCAAGATAAATGAACAATGGTCCGAATACTCATATCTCTTCTCATCTCCCTTTCGTTTTAAACATACCAAATTCTAACACTTCTTAGGCACTGCGTCCTCAAAGGCCGTCTCATCTCCCTAAAACAAGATCCCACCCATCTTCACTACAAAGTGACATGGCCCACAACAACTCCTAAACATGAACACCCCCAAGACGAAGACGACACCCCCTCCCTCCTCCACAACTACTTGGCCCTCTCCCACTCCCTCACCACCCTCTACGCCCAATGGTCCCTCTCCGACGCCAACTTCGCCCGCCGCGCGCCCGCCTTCACGGGGATCCGCATCCTCAACCAGGACGCCTGGGAGACGCTGATCTCCTTCATCTGCAGCAGCAACAACAATATCTCGCGCATCAGCCAGATGGTGTTGAAGCTGTGCACGCACTACGGTCCCTATATCGGCACCGTGGAGGGCGAAGCGTTCCATGATTTCCCCGGGCCGGAGGCGCTGGCGGGGGAGGGGGTTGAGGCTCATCTGAGAGATTTGGGGTTCGGGTATAGGGCTAAGTACATTGCTGAGACGGCGGGGTGTGTGGCGCAGGTTTATGGGGAGAAGTGGTTGGTGAGGTTGAGGAATCCGGGTGTTCCTGCGTTGGGGGCGGCTACTGAGGAGGTTATTTCGGTGAAGAAGGAAGAAGGGACAGAAGAGAAGCCTGTTGTTGATTCGAAGGTTGGCATGGATGAGGGTCCGCCGACTTACAAGAAGGCTCATGAAGCCCTGCTGACTCTGCCGGGCGTAGGTCCCAAGGTGTCGGATTGTGTGTGCTTGATGGGTCTCGGCTGGGGCGAGTCCGTCCCGATCGATACACACGTTTGGCAGATTGCCCAGAGAGACTATAACTTTGGTGGGAAAGGGGGTGCCAAGACCAAGACGCTCAACAAGGCCATGTATGAGGCCGTGGGCGACCATTTCAGGAAGATCTGGGGCCCCCAGGCTGGTTGGGCGCAGAGTGTCCTGTTTACTGCGAACCTCAAGTCGTTCTCGGAACAAGCAGCGGGGGTGAAGAAGGGGGCGGTGAAAGTTGAAGAGGAAAGCCAAGAGACGGTTACGACTGCCGAGGCCATGACCAAACCCGGGAAAAAGAAAGGAATGCTGATCAAGGTCGAGGAAAGTGAAGAGATCGTCGCCACAACGTCGGCGGCAAAGTCTAGGAAACGGAAAACGGTTGCTGCGGAATTGGTACAAAAAGCTGAGCTGGAGGCCACCGTTCAGACGACAACAACCCGGACGTTACGATCCAGTAAAAGGATAAAGAGTCAAGTTTGAGGTTGTGAATAACGCCAATGGGGCTGCTATGTTACCCATATATACCAACTTGAGCACCTATTCCCATCTCCGGATTCACCGCCTCAGTAAACCCACTTTCCACTCCTTGAATACCCGTTCGGTGGTAGGTAGTAGACAGTTACTCCTATCTAGACGTTCCATAACCTCCTTGATGGCCTTTACCGGAATGTTCACCTCCTGAGCATCGCCAGTGAGTGAATCCAGCATGCGATCAGCCTCCTCTCGAGGAACCAAACGATAAAGCAGTTTGATAGCCAAAGTACCACTTCCAGCTCCTGGCCTCGTGGCAGTGGCCTCCATGGCAGATGATGCGTAAACGATGCCGCTGTTTAGCACCCATATGTGGACAACTTTGTCCTTCCCTATCCCCTCTTCCTCTGTGGTCGCAATGGTCTCTGTAATGGGAAGCAACAGTGACTTTGAGGATCCTGATCTCGCTATGGTGGAAATAAGGGTTGCGGCGAGACACTCTTCAAGTCCCGGGCTAAGGTTGGAGACAGAGTTGCAGGAGATCTGCCACTTTAGGAGTGTGACTGCGGCTGTCCGGAAATTATAAAAGCCAAGCTGGGCTTGACAGGAAGAGCAAAACACGTTGAGGCTCCGGATCTGGCTGCTGCTTTCGTCTGAAGCAACAGATTGCCTATCTGGTGATCCATACTCAGGGGTAGAGAGAGAATACTAGAGAGTGGAAAGGTGGTCAGCACTAACTGACGTAGGGGGAAGATTTACTAGCATGGAAAGTTGAGAGGGAATGTTCCTCCAGTTGATCCCAGAGCATTTAGGACTTGAGAATGATCTGGCGAAATGCGGAGGTTCAGTCCATCATCCACCGATTGGAAGCGCCCCGTCACCGAAATGAGGTTCGTCAACCGCTCGGTGTCCCGCGAAAGCAGGGGACAGACTTTGCTTAATTTTGGGCATTTGTATCGGTAATCACGCCATTGAGAGGCCGAAGCCGACTTGGCTACCTTCTTGCTGCCCGAGCCACGTTGTAGGTATATCAAGAGAAGCAATTCGAAATGGTGAGTTGAACAAGTGTTGACCTTGAGCACGCTACAGATGGACTTACTGTGATGTTGGAACAGTCCTGCTCGACGAACAACAGCGTCGTCAAATCAACAAACCCAACACCTTGTTGCGCCGAGATAACCGAGCTCGCTCCATATCCCCGAGCTGCAAGACTCATGTCGTCCGCTTTAGCATTCTGCCCGTTGGCAGCAACGCCGTTTGACGTGTTGTGGTGATGATGGTCATCGTGATCGTGATCGTGATCACCAGGTTTGTGACAGTGCCAAAACTCCATCATCTCAGCCCAGTTCTCACTCGGGAGGTCTTTCCAGACCTTGACGACATCTTGATTGACAACAACGGCTTGGCATTGCCTACAAGTGACTTGGGACCCGGCCTTCAAATCAGTAGCTGTCCAAGTCGACGACTCTGCTGATGATGCATCCGTATCTGTTGCTTGACCCAACGGTAACCTCCAGGAGAGCGTAGAGGCACCGGGCCTTTGAATAGGCAGGATAGCGCCGTCGAGGGCTACCTTTGAGGGTAGGCGCAGTGTATAGGACTCTCCACGGTGTTTGAGCTCGACATTCTCCCCATCCGCTGCCACCACTACTCGTGTTGACGCATCACTTGCAGAGCCCAGCGAAATGGCCAGCGATATCTGGCGGATATTTGAGAGCAACTCGGCATAGAGTAGTGGCGTAGACTGAGACGTCATGTTGGTCGAGATGGCTGATGAGGATACAATGAGACTCTGCCCGAATGAAGTTATGAGTTGTGAGATGGAAATTCGTCGTGGAAAGTGGAAGCTCCCCCCCCCCACATGAGCTCAGTGGAAGTGGAAGCTCCCGTGCTCCCCACAGCGATCGAAACGCGTCGAGGTCTGGACTGCTTACCTAATGAACTTGGGGCGCCACTTAAAGTGGAAACTTCAGGTGCAGCCTTGCCAAGCCCGTGTCAGCTCGCTTGCTCACACGTCCCGTCACCAGTCGCTGGCCAAAATTTCAGGGAAGGCGTGTGCACCGCATCCACTGCGCCAGTCTTCAGCCGACACCTGCATCCTTCTGCCTCCATCGTCCTTCCTTTGCTGATAGCTTATCACGACAAGTGTCAACTGTCAACGTCAACTTCAACTGCCCCGTCAGTTACCATATCCTATTCCACCCAATTACCCACGGGCAGCGCCACTTCATCACGTCCCGTTTCCTCACGACTACATACCACCAATCACCCCCGCGGCGCGCTGGACATTATCACGACGACCCCAACCTGACATGACACGAGGAGGATACGGCCAGCACCATGTCGGACTCGGATTTTGAGCAGATCAAGAAGCTCCAGCAGGAGCGCAATGCTGCTGCTGCCGCCAAGAATGGTTCGCGCACCTTTGATCCTGCCAACCAACGAGCCGACAACAACACCAAAGCCAAGCTGGGAGAGGTCTGGGACACCGACCTGTATGAACGCGACAGCGGCGACAAGTTTGCGGGCTACCACACCACACTGCCCGCTGCCGATGGCGACGATGAAGAGATGGAAGATGCCGACTCCGGCCGCCGCCTAGTAGGACAGTACACCGCCACCCGAGCTCAGATCGATGAGTTCGCACGCGGCGATGGCGTCGAGGAGGATGATCCCCTGGCTGGCCGGGGCGAAAAGAGCAACCGCATCACCGACAGGGAGACCGACTACCAGAAGCGCCGATTCGACCGCGTTCTGACCCCTACACGAGCCGACCCCTTTGCTGCCAACCGCCAGGCAGGTGCCGCCGAGGAAGGAGAAAGCTACCGGGAAATCATGGAACGCCGCGAGCTTGAGCGAGAGGAAGAGCGCGTACGGCGGGCCATCGAACAGAAGATGAAGGAGGGCGGCCCTGTCGAGGAGCACCAGCCTACCCTCACGGATTCCGGTGACAAGGAGAACGAGGAGGCTGGCTCTACTGAAGCTGCGGCTGGCCGGAAGCGCAAGAAGAGATGGGATGTCGCCTCTACAGATGATGCCACCCCGGCACCAGAGCCCAAGAAGAGGTCTAGGTGGGATCAAGCACCATCTGTTCCCGCTCCAGGGGCTCCAGGGGCCGAACCCAAGAAGCGATCCCGCTGGGACCAGGCGCCTTCTGCCACTCCCGTTGGCAATGTCGGCCTAGCTACCCCGATGCACCCTACCCAGACCGCCGTCGTACCCCCAGCTTTCGGCACTGACGCGGCCGGTCGATACGCGCCACTAAGCGACGAGGAGCTGGACGCTATGCTTCCAGGCCCCGAACAAGGTTACAAGATTCTTGATCCGCCACCAGGGTATGCCCCCGTGCGAGCACCGGCACACAAGCTGATGCAGGCTCCGGCCCCAACAACGGGCTTCATGATGCAGGACCCCGACAGCGGACGCATGACGGGCCAGCAGGTGCCAAAGGAGATCCCCGGTGTGGGAGACCTGCAATTCTTCAAGCCCGAAGATATGGCATACTTCGGCAAGCTTACCGACGGAGCTGATGAGGAAAGCTTGAGCGTCGAAGAGCTCAAGGAGAGAAAGATTATGAGGCTCCTGCTGAAGGTCAAGAACGGTACTCCTCCTATGAGAAAGACTGCGCTCAGACAATTGACAGATAATGCTCGCAACTTCGGTGCCGGCCCCCTCTTCAACCAAATCCTTCCTCTGCTCATGGAGAAGACGTTGGAGGATCAGGAACGCCATCTTCTCGTCAAGGTTATCGATCGTATCTTGTACAAGCTCGATGACATGGTTCGACCATACGTTCACAAGATTCTCGTCGTTATCGAACCTCTTCTTATCGATCAGGACTACTATGCCCGTGTTGAGGGTCGGGAAATTATTTCGAACCTCAGCAAGGCTGCTGGTCTTGCCACAATGATCAGTGTCATGCGTCCAGATATTGATCACGTTGATGAGTATGTCAGAAACACTACCGCCAGAGCCTTTGCCGTGGTTGCTTCGGCTCTGGGTATCCCAGCTCTCCTTCCCTTCTTGCGAGCTGTGTGCCGAAGCAAGAAGTCGTGGCAGGCTCGTCACACAGGTGTCAAGATTGTCCAGCAGATTCCCATCTTGATGGGCTGCGCTGTCTTGCCCCATCTCAAGCAACTGGTCGACTGTATCGGACCCAACCTGAACGACGAACAGACCAAGGTCCGCACAGTGACCAGTTTGGCCATCGCAGCTCTCGCCGAGGCATCCAACCCCTACGGTATCGAGAGCTTTGATGACATCCTCAACCCTCTCTGGACCGGTGCCCGAAAGCAACGAGGCAAGGGCCTGGCGGGTTTCCTCAAGGCTGTCGGTTATATCATCCCGCTTATGGATGAAGACTATGCCAACTATTACACCAGTCAAATCATGGAGATTCTTCTACGAGAATTTGCCTCTCCAGATGAAGAGATGAAGAAAGTTGTGCTAAAGGTGATTTCACAGTGCGCCGCCACCGACGGAGTAACGGCTGGATACCTGAAGGAGCATGTGCTGGACGAGTTCTTCAAGAGCTTCTGGGTACGGCGTATGGCTCTGGACAAGCGCAACTACCGACAGGTCGTTGAGACCACCGTTGACATTGGCCAAAAGGTCGGTGTCAGCGAGATTCTGGAAAGGATCGTTGCCAATCTGAAGGACGAGAGCGAAGCCTACCGTAAGATGACGGTGGAGACCGTCGAGAAGATTGTGGCCTCTCTCGGTGCTGCCGACATTGGCGAGCGTCTGGAAGAACGCCTTATTGATGGCATTCTTCATGCGTTCCAGGAACAGAGCGTTGAGGATATCGTCATGCTCAATGGCTTCGGTTCGGTGGTTAACGCACTGGGTACCCGATGCAAGCCTTACCTTCCCCAGATTGTCAGCACCATTCTCTGGCGTCTGAACAACAAGTCAGCTACTGTACGACAGCAAGCAGCTGATTTGATCTCCCGCATCGCCATGGTCATGAAGCAATGCGGTGAGGATGCCCTCATGGGTAAGCTTGGTATTGTCCTTTACGAGTACCTCGGTGAGGAGTATCCCGAGGTTCTTGGCTCTATTCTTGGTGCTCTCCGCTCTATTGTTACTGTCGTGGGTATCAGCCAGATGCAGCCCCCTATCAAGGATCTTTTGCCTCGCCTTACCCCTATTCTTCGTAACCGACACGAGAAGGTACAAGAGAACACGATTGATCTTGTAGGTCGTATTGCCGATCGCGGCCCCGAAAGTGTCAACGCCCGCGAGTGGATGCGTATCTGCTTTGAGCTTCTCGACATGCTCAAGGCTCACAAGAAGGGCATCAGACGTGCTGCCAACAACACTTTCGGTTTCATCGCCAAGGCCATCGGTCCTCAGGATGTCCTTGCTACCCTTCTGAACAACCTCCGCGTTCAGGAGCGTCAGTCCCGTGTCAACACGGCCGTCGCCATCGGTATCGTTGCCGAGACATGCGCACCCTTCACCGTGTTGCCCGCCCTCATGAACGAGTACCGCGTCCCCGAGCTCAACGTCCAGAACGGTGTGCTCAAGTCGCTCTCTTTCCTCTTCGAGTACATTGGCGAGATGGCCAAGGACTACGTCTACGCCGTCACGCCGCTCCTGGAGGACGCCCTCATCGACAGAGACCAAGTGCACAGACAAACAGCCGCTAGTGTCGTCAAGCACATTGCCCTTGGCGTCGTCGGTCTCGGTTGCGAGGATGCCATGGTCCACTTGCTCAACTTGCTGTATCCCAACCTGTTCGAGACCAGTCCCCACGTTATCGACCGCATTGTCGAGGCTATCGAGGCCATCAGGATGGCCGTCGGTCCGGGACTGGTCCTCAACTACGTCTGGGCCGGTCTCTTCCATCCCGCGAGAAAAGTGCGGACACCATATTGGCGTTTGTACAACGATGCGTATGTCCAGTGCGCGGACGCTATGGTGCCGTATTACCCTAACCTCATCGAGGAGGGCATCGACAGGACAGAGTTGGCGATTGTGCTTTAGGCGACTGATGGGAAGGGAGGTTAGCGGGAGCAAACAGGTTTCTTGTTCATATGATACATTTTCGTTATGACGACGAGGGGAACAACACGATATTTTACTGAAGCGGCTTGGGTTTTGGGCGCGCATGCGCTATTGAAGGCTTCACACATACACACATGCACATCAAAAGAATCGAGTGATGCCACTGTGCGATATACACTATAAAACGCGGTTTGTGCCGATGTCATCGTTTGTCGTATTGGTTAGGACATTCAAGATGATGGCATTATATGTTGTAACGGATGGTTGTTGTTAGGTTAGGGAGTAGCTAGGTTGTTACACTTACTCTTGTAGAGTTTTAGGGCAGGCGAGCAGTGAGCGCAAAAAAGGATAAATGCATAATGAAGGAGTTTGTCGATGATCTTCCTCGGGCTTATTTTGAACCTGTCTTGCTTGTAAACCCTTTTGAGATTTCCCAGTTGACTCATGAAGTTCGATGGCTAGCGACAGCCTTCAGTTGGCAGTACCTCCAGTCATGGTCATCTTCGTGTTAAATGGGCTTTGTTCGACCTGAAGTAATCGTTTCCTCGACCGTTTGTCTGGAGATACCAACCTGAATATCCTGTACCTTCACCCATCATCTAACAACTCCGATTCTTCAACACCCACCAGCATGACAATAGGTTTCTCGATCCGCTGTTCTAGCTCCTTCCATGAGCACTGCTTCCTTCAAGTTGATTCATGGCTGRTCGATGGTTGTCGCTCAAGGAGAGAAAGCGAAAAGCGAGGCGCCACGATGCACATTGCATTGGTGTTTGCTGTCAGCACGGGCACGGATCGTTGAAGAACAAGGGAAGAAGTGACAGATGACATTCTGTTAATCTCTCTCTTCACTTTTCTATTCATCTCTCTCTTCACTTTTCTCTTCATCTCTCTCTTCATCTCTCTCTTCATCTCTCTCTTCATCTCTCTCTTCATCTCTCTTCACCTTTCTCTTTACTCCTCTACTAGCATTCCACATGTTATTTCTCTTTTCAACCTGCTCTGTTTATACTAATCCTGTTCATACATGACTTCCCTCTCCTTCACGTCTGCTAGGTACACCTCTTGTGCTTGGTGTTTGTCAACCTTAAAGACGATTGTATATCAGAGACAATCGCCCAAGATACAGTTCACTTAAATGTTGCAATTCTCCATTCTACCAGCAATCCTTCATCCCGATGCAGCTCCCTTTAAACAATGTACTTGGGTATTGTCCTGTGTTTGTAGAGGGGGCGGGAGGCAGGGACGACCGGGCAGTTCGACTGCTCGCTCTTTCCTACATGTTGTCCATTGCTCCTTCTTGTATACCCTCCGACTGCCAGTCTGGAGAAGGCAGGACGCGTTTCTTCTTTCCTCGCGTGATTCCTGTACTGGTCTACTTATCTCGGTCGAGGAGATACGCAAATGTCTGCTACACAAGGCCTATCTACTCAATCTTCTATTCTGTAGTGTTTGGCTTACATCCTTGTTCGACTCGAAAATCATTATCAACAGTTGTTCATAACTACCTCTACCATCGACACTTCGAAGCAATTATAATCGTCCATCATTGCATAGGTAGGTGACTTCTACGAGCTGTAGTGAAACCCCCAACCGTATGGGCTTTTGCTATGGTTTTCTACCCTGGCTCTAAATGGCATCTAACAGTTGACAGCCACCAGCTGCAGTTAGGTGCTTCTACTCGACATGTTTGAGTAGACAAGGTCAGTCATGACTCCGACCGCTTCAGTCATGGATAATTCACTGATATGTGACTAATTGCCTAGTTACGACCTGATGGCTGTCTGTTTCTTGAACTTGAATCAATTCGTAGATGATGCGTCCTTTCCACGGCAAAGGCCGTGTGTGAACCGAGCCTTCTTGGACGTCAAATCTGCCTACTAGTGAATTGCACTTTTATGCAGACTTTCTGACCCAGCCAGCCACGATGTAGGGCTTATATCAGAACGTGCAGTTTGCTCGAGATGATGGCGTGCAGATGTGTAAGATCTGGAGAATTGTGACGGATTGTAGTACCTGAATGCCTCTACGGGAATCAGGTGCGGAAGGCTTTGGTCGGTGTCATTTTCAAGTTCGACGTGCTGCATCTATCTAAACCAACTTATAGGACGCATAACGTTAGAAGGGTTCGATAGTTTGTTAGAGAGAGCGTATTCTATGTGTGTAGGTAGCCTGTAGTGCACCTACGTGGTGTTCTCCCAATAGCTAGTTGGTCCTAAGATGCAGTGTGCCCCTATTCGGTCGTCATTGTTCAAACTGTAAATGACCCCCACGCATCTCTCTTGGTAAATATCGCCGCACTCAGGGCAAGCATCACAACTCTAACCGAATCACCAAACCCCGCTCCTAGGTTTTTCTATGGCAATAACATGTGAACAATACAGTGAGAAGCTGAAGGGACCAGACATTGTCAAACTCAGGTACAGTACCCAAAATTGGCGGTGTGTATACACAGTACAGACACTAGATGGCACCCGTGCCCGTCTGGTGGAATAGGGGTCCAAGGATGTTTCCAACTTTCCAGAAGCAGAAGCCCTGACTCGTTCCTCTTTTCAGCTGGATGGACCTGATACTCAGGTCATCAACAAGCGACCCCCACGCTCTCCACACTGAACCTGTCAGGATCTGTCTCCAGGGGCAGAGATTCCTGTCAGCTGCCCGACGACAATGGACTGGATGTACATAGTAGGAAGAAGGAAAAAGAAAAAAAATTCACTGTGTCACCAGGGAAGCCCTTGATCCCTTGAACCATACCGCAGTTACGACAAAGCAGGTGACACCGACTTGTGTTCGAGATGATGGAGTCTCGCTTTGAGCCTCGGAAAATGCGGATTGCTACTGGCTGACCGCCAGCAGACCCCTGGTCTCCCATCAGCCTAGCTTACCTAATTCCTTGGCCCCCTCCCTTGCGTCCCCTGGTCCAAGGGAAAGGGGACCCAGAAAGGGAAACCGAAAATAGGAGACTGAGACGAACAAAAACTTGTGGGATCCGTAACGCGTAACGGAGTGAAGCGGAGCATGATATGGAGATAGGTGTGAATGCAATCACATCAAGGAATGAGTGTTTTGTGTTGGGGCGTGTCCGATGACTCGAAATCTGGCTCGGAAATCTTCCAGGCCATTTTTTCCAAGTGCTGTTCGACGACACTTGGAAGTCTTCCACGCGGAAATCCCCCATTTCCAAGACCTGGAAATCATTTTCTCCACAACAACCTAAAACACCAATCAGATCATCGCATTCACACCCAAAATTCCAAGAGTAGCTTCCGGACCTCTGGACCTCTGGAAATCTGACCTGGAATAGAGCATTTCCAAATCACTGCCAAACCATTTCCAAATGGTCCGTGCTCAGCTCCTAAAATCCATTTCCCGAGCCAGCATTTCCAGGCCGCATTTCCGAGCCATCGGACACGCCCTTGATACGGCGGACGTGTGCAAAGACAGAGTGTGTGGGTTGCGTTCCTGTCGTGGTGCTGTCCGGTCTGGCGCCGCGCTTTCCCTCGCATTCATGATGGTTGCGGCTGCGAACTTGCAGTAAGGAATGAAGAGTTGATGAAAGTGACACCAAGTGATGGCAATTTGGCCCCTCGCAACATGGCATTTTGGAAATGCGGTTTTAAATCACTCGTCCAGTTGAAGGGTTGGTCAGACGGGAGGATTGAATGGTCGTGTCGTGGTGGGATTCACGCACTGTTGTTGATTGGTATTGGCGGCGTCAATCTAATCTACACATATCAGATTGATTATGCAGTTGGTCGTGTGTGTCGTAGGACCGAAGGTGGACTGGTGTTGTCTTTTTTCTTTTTGGCGGTGGTGTGTACGGATGGAGTCGGTATGGCAGCTGTAATGGCTGAATCTGTTCAGCTCAACCCCAATGCCCAGCAATAGTAAATGGAAGCCCAGGACCGCGCCGTTGCAGTCGCAATTTCAGTCGAAAGGAATCCCCCGTCAGATGAGATCATCTGGGTATTTCATGTTTCGCTCCTCGGCAGTGCAAAGTAACGGTGGGAGGCAACCTTATCTGGATCGATCTTGAAGCTGTCAACGTTTAATCTGCCAAAAGGACGCAGTTGTTTGACTGACTCTCAGCCCATCCACTTGGGCGCGTACTGGGCAAAGTAGAGATCGGAGACGTGTCAAAGCCAAAAGTGAAAGATTGCAAGAACAATCTATGAATCTTTCATGCCACTGTGTGCGTTGTGTCGACGAGCTAATGCACACGGGGTGCTGCCAACAACGATGTACCGTTTTCATTGCATTTCCTTCTTCCTTGGCACATGCAGCAACAAGCATGCAGCTCGAAAAGATTTTTTTTTTTTTTTTTTTCCTCTTTTCGCCCTTCCACTTTGCGATAGTAAGTAGATATAGTTTGGGTGTGTCATTGGAATGACCGCTGGACTTTTGTTACAATAACATTGAAACTACCAAACCTTACGTTACTCCGTCCCGGCGCCGCTTTCCACCATTTGACAGCCTCTCAATTTTGCAGCGGCGTCATTCAGCTGAGGTTCGGCTAAGGGTTGAAGTGGGGCCAAAACGGTGCGGCAAGAACGAGGGTTGACGTTGGGTCTACCTACCCTGCGTAACAGCACAGGGGTTAGCGGAACGGGTTAGCCACCAAAGCCACATGACGTCATGCGGCATGGAATGTGGACGACGTGCCCTCAAGAAAAAAAACCACGTCCGTTCCTACTGTAATCATCGTCAACCTCACTGTGGCCCTCCATGACAGTTACCGTAACAGCACCAATCTAACCAGCATGGGTACTGTAATACTGGGGGCATCGAATGGAACATCACGACATCTACTTGCTCACACCTTAGTCACCTCAACCCACCCTCATCCTGGGCCTTTTTTCACCACTCTGGGAAGCGCGGTTCTGATTCCGTCCCTGGACGCCCTCGACATCCTGCTCGCATCTTCAGGTCCCCTTTGGTCCGTTTTGGCTGACATTGGCTGGCCAGGAACCAGATCCGGCTGGTGGGATATGGTGGAGGTCGGCGAACACTGCCACCATGGCAACCTCAACCATCCCTCCACTGTGACGAAATCTTGGATGCCGCTGGACACGATTGGCCGCCGTCATCGGTCCTCCGCAGCGCGACAATTGCATTTGCGCCGTACCCTGAGCGCACCTCAACCTCTCGCAATTTCACATTTGGCCTTACCCAAACCTGGGCCCCATATCGAAACTGAACAGGGCGGCATCCAGGACACTATCGGTTTCATGAATCGCGACTAACTGTGCCCTTTGGATACAGTGTCAAAGCCAAAGTTGCCTTTGGCTCTCCCCTGAGCGCATTGGTGTCAATAGGAGAGTGGTGCTTCCCCGCGCGATTGTCGGGCAGCAGCACAAGCCTCAGAAAGGACCCTGAAGATCCGTTAGCATACGCCGGTGCCCATGATTGGCTAGTCTCGTCTTTGCCATGCGCACTGGGTAAGGCATCCAAAACACCGCACCCTTTGAAAGGAACCAAAGGAACCCTTCTTCAGCCAGCTAATATCGTGCCTGCGTGCTTAACTGGCCACGTTAAGCATTCTGTGCCGCCGCCGCCGCAACTACCGCGGCAGCCAGACTTTGTTGCTGACGACCGACGTCATTGGCGGGTCTAACGACACCACTAGAAGAATCGCCGTCGGCGTTGCTAACCACGGGGATGGGTGTTGATAATATTAATGATTTTACTATCAACCAGCCCAATTACGGTGCGAGTAGGTAGCCAGCCATGTGGCGCCCATCCCGGCCAACCAGCGTCGGTTGTCAGTTACCCAATTACGTCTAGTATTGTTATAGTACTATCTCCAGTTTGCGGTTTTGTGGTTGCGGTTTGCCTGCTAATACCGTCTCCTATACGAGTTTCGGGCGATTGTTTCACAAGGAGCCACAACTTCCTCAAAAGTTCATGCTCGGTTCCGTCTTCTGTTCCAGCTAATACATGATGTTGACGACATAGGCAGCAGGCTCCTTCCCAAAACCACGGCAATGCGTGCTCCTTCCCCCATCTTTGACCCGCCTTGTCCAGTGGCAGTGAGCCGCCTCAAAGCCGTCAGACGTGGAAAGCGTGGATGGTTACGACTTCCTCCCGGCCCCCCTTGGCTTCTTGCCCCTCTCCTGGCCCCTCCCCCTCGCATCCCAGCCTCGCCCAAACCAAGGAAAGCAAGGAGAGCGGACGGAAGACATGCAACCTAGACCTCCAATGTCGAATAGGATTTCTTCCTGCACCAACTTACCTTGTTTGCCAACAACCCAGGCCCTGCCCCGATGCTAGGAATCAGGGACCGAAAACCAGCTCATTCTCTTCTCTATCAGCCTGCCAGCTACCAGTCTGTGCTTTGCCAACTCGGAGACGCCCCGCATGCCGTCACCACATCCTACGCCGTGAGCTTGACGACGTAATGCCTCTCCACCAGGTGGTAAGACATCTGTCCGGTGCCTTGGTGAAGGCATCACGGCCGCTGACAAGAGAGGTTGAGAGGGTCCATAAACAAAGGAGACGATCATCCATCGAACCCCTTCAATCCCTTCCCTTTGCGTTACACGGCACGTGCTAATTGGAAAGAAAGAAGCCAGGTGAACCCATTACGGAACCTCGCCCGTTCCTTGAACCTTCTCAGTTCCATTTCCCCAGTTTGGCTCAGTCCATCCCCACTCCGAATCTGTATGCCCGCCGATCACCACCGCTTCCATACTCGACCGTCCAGCTTTCCGCCGGTCGACGCACCGCCTCGGTACGGCTCTTCTCGAAAGCACTTGCCCGTCCGGGCAATGATCAGAAGTCTCCCCATACACCCCGTCCAGTCAAGCTTTTCTTCACCATCCACCACCGTCCACCGACAAGGAATCCCCACCCTACATGGCCCGTCACATCTGCCTCTTCTCCATCAAAGGAATTGATTTGCGCAATCTGAAACGAGGCCGTCAAGGTCCTTAGGACTGGGGCTTACCCATAAACTCCACCCCGGCCCATCATCAGAGAGCTTCTCTCCTCGCCTGCACGAGTAAGGACACGCCAGCAACAAGTCATGTAAGTGCGTCGGGCGTTGTTGTCGTCCTTGGATGTGAACTGTGCGGTGCTCCCACGGAGCGGTGCGGTACGCCGCGGACCAAGCGGTCACGGCCATGGGACGGCGGTGTCGGGGTGCCAGTCGTGCTTTGAGACAGCCCTCCAGGGACCCTCCAAACCCATCTCCTCATTTCATCTCATCTCATCATCTCAAGAGTTCAATCTCATCCATCTGTCATGCCATCTCGAGGTTGTCCGCCTCAAGTCCTGGTCGGTCGTTGCCTTTCTCCGGCTCGTTGTTAGTAAGGCATTGCCTTGGACAGGTGTCTATACGAAGCACTTACTGGGTTCATACGTGTTGTTGTGAGATGGATATGCATACCTCATCACACAGAAGCACGCTTCGCTCGTGCACCATCCATCATCCCTCCATCCATCCACACTGGCGCCCGTCTTTCATTTGCAATATGCCTTGGTGTACAGAAACACTCTCACGTGTATCCACCATTACCATGGGACGCCCCCTTTTCGCCTCTCCCCCGCTCGTTAAGCAATTCAGCTGATACCAGATGCTTGTCTCGTTAGAAAGAGATCCATCTCATATTCAAGCACAAACTCCGGAGATCGATGGGCATAGAAGCCAGACAAATGGAAGCGTGCTGCTTCGTGGACAACCAGGCAATGAGAGACATGTGGCGACGATCACACATCTTCTCTCACACCTCCTTTCCTTCTCTCCGCTTTCCCTTTTGAGCACAGCATATACACATACGCCCTCTCTTATCTCCTCTATGGGCGGAATGTGGGTTGATGGAGTTGCTGTTTGTGTGTGAAACGTGATCGCGGTTCCTATTCGGGCCAGTCAGCATTCAGAACATGCGTCGATTCGGCGTCGAGTCCGACTCCCTCTCGCACCGTGATCTCTTCCATAGTGCGCCCTGCTTCTGCCGTCTGTCGCCCTGGGGAGCTTGACACTCGTCCTCCACCGAAGACGGGGAATGGGGGGAAAGCACGCAATGCAACCCGCCCTCTCAGCGCCCGGATCTTCCGTGTCTGTCTCTCCCTCCTCTCTTCCCTTCCGTCCCCTGCCTCGCATCTAGGTATGCCTGTATGCGCGGAGCTCCTCACACATTGGCTTCGGTGGCTCGCTGGCTTCGGTACCAGATCGAGCAGATGTGCCCGACTCAGCCTCCTTCTCCTCCTTCTCCATCCTCTTCACTCTTCCTCCTCCCTGTCTGGGTATCCCGATGCCCTTCTCCTGAAATTGTTGTGGGCCCCTATTCCGGTCAATGTAGTTAGCACAAGCCTTGATGTGAATGCCATGCTAGGCTTTATCAAGAAAAAGATTTACACGGCCTTCCCGAACCTTGTTCAACCTTGATAACTCCGTATACTTTATCAGGAAATTGTGAGACTGAAATTGAGATGTTCACGGGAAGAGAGTACGAACTAGGAACCGTAGTGAGAAAAAAATAAACCTGGGCTAGTCTAAGCACCAACACTAACTTGCGCAACCACTGCGATGTGACGTCCGAATTTCTTCCCTATACCTTGCCTGGTCTAGTCAGGCGACTCAAGCGAGTCAGTCAAGTCAGGGTAGGACTGAAGGGTTACAGTATGGTTAAAGAAAAAGTATGGGGGAAGCAAAGGTAGATGGGCAATTCGAATCTGAAACGGACGGCTATGCTGGTTAGCTGCTTATAATATCGAATTGGGTGGAGGCATATTGATTGAACGACGAGTTTGGTGTGTGTGCGTTCATTGGAGGTAGGAATTTTGGACGGTAAGAACTAAGAACAGACGCGGAGAACTCGAGACGAACTCTTCTCGCATTCAGTATCACAACTGAGCAATTCTTTTGGGAACATTGCAGTGCTTGGTAGTGACAAGTTTGATAGTTGTAGTAGTACATAATTAGGTTTCGCAATGTGCTTGAGCTTAGATGATACATGAATGTTCCTCCGCTCTTTGTAACATCCTTTTGAAGTCGTCGCCATATAGTGGTATCTACCGAGCCTGTTTCCCCTTCCCTCCTTCCGATAGGCCAATCAAATATGTCCAAGCTAGGTATTCTTCTTCTTGCCCTGATCAAATGATGATGACATGATAATGGAAAAAACCCTGATTGACCAACCGAAACCTAAAACCATTTCCAACCAAACCTGTGTGAGTGTATCTCTTAAACGACAGTAGAGAAATGGCATTCCCGGATGCAACAAAAACAAAGATCTGAAAAGCAAGCCCACCGAAACGCCGGTTCATGAGATTTGTGGTCCCCGTGGAAAGGCGCCCTTCCTTTCGCAACCTCCCTTGGATGATGACCCCCTTGGTATCTTCCCCGTTCTTTCCCCACGTAATCAACCAATGAACCCAAAAGGGAAATGAAACGATTAAAAGATGTTGGCCAGCTCCCCGCGGTTGGCGGTCCATGCGGGGCAGCTTGCTCGTTGTGATCGACAAGTCTCGTCTACCTGAACTCCAACGCCGAGCGCCTCTGCTGCCAATGACCGACAGCAGGGAATGATGGAGGGATCGCCTGCTGTCCCTCCTTGCGAAACGTAAGTCTATGAGATGCGGAGCGGGTACCGCCGACCCCATTCGTGTACTTGGTAGGCGGTAGCGAGTCGCAATTGTTTATGTCGATTTTCGAATCCATTTTTTCCCGGGATCGATATAGACCGTGGTGTGATATGCTGAGGGGTTCCGGTGCCGATAGTGTTACATGTAGCGAATGTTGAGAATTAAAGTGTGTAGTCTATCGAGGGGCATGATGTAAAAAAAAGAAGAGTTCCGCGAGATGCATCGGATAGTTTATTCCGAGTGCTGGCCCGCTTCGGAACCAGTCTCAGATGGCGTCTCGCTCTGGGGCTTGTGGACCTTCTTGTGTCTCCTGAGGTTAGAGACAACTGAGAATTGGCGACCGCATCCCTCAACTTCGCAGTGGAAGGCTGTGAAAATTGTTAGCAGGCGCGAAACCTCAAACTACGTTATGGAGGAGCACTTACGCTTTTCACCAGTGTGGCTATACATGTGGGTCTGGAGCGAGCTAGGCCGTGTGAATCGCTTGTCGCAAACCTTGCACTTGTGCTTCTTCGAGGTACTTGTTGACACCTTGGAGCTGAAGGAGCCCATCATAGACTGTGGTGCCGGGGGCTGGCTCGACATCAAGCCTTGAGGGCGAGGAAGTGTCCGGCCAGAGAGCGACTCAATGTCAGAGCCTGCGGTCGAGTAATCGCTGATCGACCCATCAACTGAACCGCCATAGTACCCGCCAAAGCTCGCAGAAGAAACGCTAGAGCCCGTGGAGTGCGTCTGAGGGAAGCCGTACGAGTCTGTAGAACCCCTAGCACGGTTTCGCACATCGTAGATATTCCTTGGTGTCTCTTGGCTCATGGTAAGCATGCCTTGGCTAGCTTCAAGCGCATCTTGAAAGCTTCTCCGGTCATCAGGTTGAATTCCCCTGGGTAGGTGGGTTAGTATTGGTAAGATGTAAAGGACAAACCCAGATTAGTACTTACTGCTGTGAATACCTCCTCGCAGTGTCATCAGGAGCCATGCCAAAGGCCCCCCTCATGGTGGTGGGTGGGTAACCGAGCTCATACTGTGATGTCGAAGGAGGATAGCTGGTGCTAACGGGGGAAGCAGAGGTGGTGTAGGCGGAGGTATCATATGCTGTCGAAGTGGTTGGGTGGGGCATGCGGTTGAGACCTAGGAGATGATCTTGGGGCATAGAGAGTAAGTCCTGCTGCCTATAGACATCCGCCATGGGAGCGCTACCTGCTGGCGCAGTTGTGACAGGGCCGGGAGCAGCAGGTTGATGAGGCCACACACCTCCGTTCCTGACGTCGTGCTGACGCTTGGGGAGGGCAGTGAGGTTAAGGTGCGGCAGGCCGGCGCTGTCACGGTTGTTGATGTACATGTTCTGAGGAGCGGGCTGCTGAGGAGGAGGAGGCGGCCCTCCAGGACCCGAGGACGAACCCCAAGGGTTGGTGAAGTGTGGCTGGCTCGATTGATAAGACATGTGGTCGTAGTTTAGCGGTGCAAATCGGTGCTGGTTGGCGTCTATGGTCATCATCATTGGGGTTTTGTGTGTGCAACCGAGTGCTGTGTGTGTCCTTCCCAGTCTTGTTGGTGAGGTGAACTGGTGAACTTGGGGAGGAGAAGAGTTGAAAGTGTTTGTCGATAGTGGTAGGTATGTATGTAGTTGTTGCTGATCAAACGCGGGATCCTTTTAGTCGGGTCGAATGTCGAGAGAAGATCGGACCACGAGTTGACAAGGAGGGATCAGCGACCTTAAGTGTTCTTGGGGGTCTGAGAAGCTCAGATGGCATGCGAGCACAATGGGGAGTACCAAACTGCAGGCTAGAGCCAATCGGGTATGCGTCCACTTCAGAGCAGCGAACCCAAAGTCGACTGAACGGTATTGTCTCCTTGGTCAGCGGGACAGGTGGAGTCGGCTTCAGAGCTAGGTATATTCTGTGACGACCTCGGGGCGAGATTGATCGACGGTGGAATCTCCCGGTCCAAGGGGCCCTAGTAGGGACGTTGAGGAGACAGGGTTCACCCAATGATGCAGGCGAGACAGGGCAGTCTTGTCGTCCGCGGTGCCTCTACTTGCTACTGTGTAGAAGAGAGAGGACAGAGGACGGGGGGGTTCAGGGCTGACGTTGGTCTGCTTGTTTGGCCAGAGGAGCAGGCTGCTCTCAGCTCAGTTGGGACAGGTGGGAGGGCGGAAGAGAGGAAGAGGAGAAGATCGGCCCCTTGTGAATACTTATATGGATGTTGTAAGGATCTTGTATGGATGCTGAAGGGGAAGATCTGTTGCTGCTCGACAGGAACCGGTGTTTACGGTGCTGGCTTTGTGTCCTGATGTGTCCGGGAAATCGACGGTCAAACTTTTTTCAGGGCAGATGATTGCGCGATAGTTGCAGTGGTGTCGGGTGTGAGTGGTCCAAGTGTTTAGAGTGTTGTAGGTTGACTGCGTGTACTTGCGCTAAGCTCTTGCTCCGTCAGCCTTTGATTTAGTTGGTTTGATGAGATGTCTCTATACTGTGGAAAACGGAGGAGGCCAAAGGCGGAGGGTTGGCCAAGCTTTAACAGAAGTGAGCTTCCTCCACCTGCCCAAAGGGATGCCGGTGTGAAGTCAATGGTTGAATGGGAAAGCCCAAACCTAGCCAGACAGGGCAACCGCAAGCCCACACTCCTGCCCACACACCTGCTCCAGTTCAAGTTGGGGATGGGTTGGAAGGAAGGAAGGCTCGGTATGGCTTGGTACCTGGGTACATTGTCCTTGTACACAGCGGCAGGGGTCGGGGGGGCAAGATGGGATTGCCTGGGAAGGGGGGGGGGTGGCTTTAAGTCAATGGGGGCAGGCTGGCTCCCACAGGGCAGGGATGCGAAATACTCGAGAGATGCAAATAGCAGTCGCAAAATTGCGTTCAACCTTTTCCGAATTGATTCACACAAGGAGCCGTTTCAACACTCTTGAAGGCTCTTCAGGGTCGGGCAACGGTTGACGATAAGGATGCCAAGTGACGGGAGCAAAAGGCTGAAGGCCGGGTGGTGTGCCGCTTCTGGCAGCCCCCGCACTTGCTGTCAATGTCATTGCCGGATATGGGCGGAGGAAGGAGCTCTCAAGTTGTGTGCTTGTATCAATTGATTCAATGCTTCTGTTGTTCTCGAGACGAATTGGAATTCGGTTGGAGAGTACAGTATGCAACTCGGTAGCAGCACAACGGCCTCAGGTTGGGTCCCTGCCGACAAGATGCAATGCAGTGCTGGGTGCTAAGGTATGTGTGTAGGCATGTGGATGTACCTTGGTGGAGGAGGTTCGTTGTTTTCTTTTCTGCAGGGTCTGGGAGACAGACTCGACAGCCCTCATCTGACACTGTGTGGCTGCCCTGACTCGACATGGACATACTGTCGCAGTGTGAATGGGGGTCGTCGCTGGCCCTCCGGACGGGGGCTCCTCGTTACCCTCCTCCACAATCGATAATCGTCAGGATTCTCAGGAACCGGTTGACTGTCTCGCCTTGTTATGCTGTGGTAAGATGGGCGTGTTGATTGGGAGTCGGAATGGGGACACACATGCCCCGGCTCTCAGCTCTCAGCGCTGTGACGACGGTGAGATTTGGAAGCAGGCTGGACGCTTGACAATTGACGCTTGACAATTGACGCTTGACGCTGGAACCGGGATGTACGAGGCGGGAGCAGCCATTTCCACTCGCAGCTTGACAACCTCGACGACCGGATGACATTTGACGCAAGATTCGTCCCAGCTACACGACTCCAACACCCAGTTCCATGTCTGTGGTTTCAGCATCCCATCATAGCTTTCCAATTCTTCGGGGCTTTGTTATTTGCTTGCCGTGGCTGTCTCTTCTGCCCACAACTTTCAAATGCCAACACTTCTACCTACCTGTGAATTTGTGATGGGTTTCCAGGTTTCTGCCCTGCAGTAATCATGATGCTGTGTGTGATTCTGAACGCCGGGGGCAAGTCCGGAGGGTGGTTCAAAGTGCTGGTTGTCACCTTCCAGCGGAGTTGTCGTGAACGCCATGTTCTTTGTGCGTGCGTCATTGGTGTGGACAGGGTACAGGGCACAGAAGTTGGGGGGTATTGTCCCTGTCCCTCAGAGGCAGGTACGTACCGCCAATGTGCCGGTCGGCAGGTGGGATGGCAATTCTGTCTGAATGCCATTACTAGCAAGAACACCTCAACGAGACAACTTGAACAAGAAAAGCGGATTCGGCAGGGGCCACTGCGGCCCACCCCAAACATATGAGCTAACCCCAATTTGCGATAGAGGAAAATGGCGCTGTCACCCCCCCCCTTCTGCCGCTTGCTTTCGTTCGTTACGGCTGCACAGTGAGAGTAATGTCGAGACTGATTTCTCGCCAGTTGACAAAAGAGTGAACAGTGTCGGTACATGAAAACAGCTGCCAGGCCAGTGCAAGCGTTTTCGGGCAAGCTTCGGCATCACGTATTGTCAGGTTAGTAGACTTACTAACGAACAGTGCTTCTCAAGTTTGCCTCAAAGGCTTCTGTTCGGGGTGGGAAAATATTTAGATGCGATAATCTCCAAACGCTCAGTCACGTCACGGGACGTGTAGGACAGCGATGCCAGTTGCAACTTCACAGTCCCCATCGCATGCGTGAATGAAAACCTTTTCCGCCGTGTGAGATCATTTCAATTGGTGTGCGGGGAGGAAGCGGAGTTGTATTTTACCACACAAAGTGCTAGTAAAATATAAGGGTTGCTGTCGACAGAATGAAGGCCCACGTCTATTGGCAGGCAAGGTGGGTGAGTGGGGGTGCTCGTAATCACTCGACGCTCTGTGACGTCTGTTGTTCGACCTCGCAGGTACGCGCGAGGCGCAAACCAGGGCAAAACGGGGAGAGAAAGACGGTTCACTTGGGCGGTCACACGTAGCAAGTTTCTTTGCTGAGGAGGATTGCAATGCCAGCTCTCCCGAAATCAAACTCACCAAAACGGTTGGGCCAAGTGCAGGCGAAGGGTAGGCTATGATATCAGCCGAGAAATAATCGAGGTTCGCTTTTGTTTATGTCGAGGGCGGTCCCCTTTTTTTTCGCAGCCTTTCAGTCCTTCGTCGTGACGAAATTCGACATTGATCAGGTCGGGATTCCAAGCTGGCGCCACGGCTCTTTCCGTTCTGTGAGGTATGCCACTGACATCAGTTATCAGCCAAATAGGCCAAATGGGCCGAATGCCCTATAAAGATGTCGTACATTTGGCATTCTTACAGCGGCGCAAACGTGTCGCATATGATTGTTCGAAACCAGAAAGAAACGGTCCCGAAACGCCTTGATACCGGCAGTATGGATATGGACCCATCATAACCGGACTCAACGCCGTCAAGTGGAAGCCCAACAGTTCCGGGAACCCTCGAGCACTTCATGAATGCGAAGCCGCGACCGAATCAACGGAGTCGTCAGCCGTGGGTCGGCGGCGGGACCCCCAACTGCGGAACGGGAGCCTCCACGGTGGTTCGGGATTTTATACATAAGATCTGGTAGCTTTGCGAAACGGGGACAGGGATATTGCACTTTACACCGCAAAATCTGTCCACACTCGAGAGCTGAGAGTTCCTGCATCGCTTCATCAAAGAACGCTCAACGTGTTCATCCGTTCTCGTGAACGACAAAGACCACAGACAGACTGAAAAGCTGCGACAGTCTCATGCTCGCGGTGGTTCCGGCATTTGGACGCTGCCCAGGTCAAATGGCGGTACTTTGTCGGTATCCTGGCGTGGCCAAGCTCCCAAGGTGTGTGGGCTCACGACCTCACCGCGGAAACGTCAGACACGAAGCGGTCGGCCAGAGGACCGGGAATAAAAGAAGTCAAAAACCACCTCAAAAGAGTCCACAAAGCAAGGGTACTGCAGCCTGGTCCACTCTGCCTTGTGCCCACGGCAAGCGGGCCAATAGCGGCACATCAAGTGGGGTAGCCACCCTGACGCCTCCATCGACGTCCCCATGATCCCCCGCCAGGTTGGCAACTTCACAGGTGAGCACATCACCCTATCATCTCCATCGGCCTCCATCGCCCAGCCATCAACACCGCACTTGACAGACAACGGGTGTGGGATGGATCGAATGTGAGGTTTTTATCAGATCTCACTGTTGGCACGGTATGTCTCTTTGTTGGGCGCGAGCTCGTTATCGTCGTCAGCGTCGTCGTTGTCGCCTCGTTGTGACAGGCAAGACCCATCGACTCTAATGAACCAGCTCACCAAACAACATGATGATGATGCCTCTTCTCATGTCTGGCAGCTGGGCAGAAAAATTTGACACAACTTCTGACCCGGATGGATACCGGATGCGTCAGTTTTAATTTTTCCCTCCTTTCTTTTCCCATTCGACTACATCTCATTTTCATGCAAATGATAAGGGGCATGAATGGCTGACTGACTGGTGTGCAGCATTGTGCTTCTTGGTAGCATTGGAGCAACCTCCACAACTCGCTATTCCGCGTTCAATATTCACTGTAACTGTGTGTGCTGAGAGTGCTCGCGTCTGCCATAACGCATGCAGAACTGGATCACTGTCGCTCATTGCCTCTTTGGGCAGAAAGAGGGCCAGCTCTCCTATTCGTCCACTCGGTCCATCAAGATGAGCCAAATAACCTTTTGTACACCTTGATGGTCACCTTGCGTTAAGGAAATCACTCTTTGACTAGGAGAACAGCGCTAAACTGGGCCAAAAACACCATTTGTGCATGTCCAGGTGCAATCTTGAGATGGTTTCTCCTGGGGCGCTGGAGGAGAAAGCGGAGAGGGTCGGAGGAAGTCGTGGAGGCGAACGGGTGTCTCCTTGCTACGAGATACGGCGAGGAGTCAAGTGGTTTGAACGTCCTGTTACCGCTATCCTATGCCTCAGCCCACCCGACGAAAGGCATGCCTCGAAGGTTGCGAGAAGACTACAAAACGGTACGGAGAAGACCGAGACGGTGCTGGGAAGATTGAGTGTCTGGTAGGTATGCCCCATGCTCATCCCAAGATGCTGATGTAGCCCGTTTTGGGACTCGAAGGCTCACTACGGTCCAATGTTAAAAAAAATCTAATCTCTCAGCTACTAACTGTGTACACTACCCTTCAGTAGAGGCAGGGGCGTGACTACGGTTGTCCTTGTCTGTAGAGGTTGGGATCAGTATGTAGACACCGTCCCGGGGGCTCGCCCTTCCCTATTAGGACAACCGAGTATGGTTCACAAGGGGACCCCGTCAGTGGCAGCTGGGCAGGTCGCCGATGTTGATGGTGTTCCATAGGGGAGCCGGGGAGACTTCCATGGCGGCTGTTTTGTTAGCCAAGGGGGCCAGAACAGGAGACAATGGAAGTGTTGGAACCCCATATCTTTCTGGTCATCGGTGTTAAGAGCGAGGCCGAGTAAGGAGCTGCAGCCACATCCGCAAGAGGTACAGAACCATATCGAGAAAACTCTGGATGTCAATATTCGCAATGATTCAGCCCCTCATTCTCGGCTTCACATGGCAATCCAGATGCTAGTGTAAGTAGTCCTCTTTGCGGAGAGAACTATCAACGGCTCGCGTTTGATCGTCGTCCCTACGGAGCTTTCAAACGTGGCAACAATGCTGATCGCACGGAGCCATTCGACACACTGATGGCGAACACTGTCCTAGGAGAGGGTCTATCCAACTCCTCGGGAACGGGAACTACACCACACTATTTACACGCACATGGAGGTTGTTTGAGATTCCCGAAGACAAGATACAGCGACGATCGCCCCTGAGGAAAGATGACTGGCAGCAGGACACAAGAACGTCGGCTAATGTGCCCCCAACTCGCCAAATAATAGCGAGAACGGTCTAGACGAAGGACCAGCGATTTAGGTGCCCGAACTATAGGAAGTAGCTAAGTACATTCCTCAGCTCAGGTACCTCTCTACCTATTACATATGGCAGTAGTGGATGGCATCGGGGACGATAGAGTGACATTCGGCGATGTGACATTGACCAACTGAGGATGGGAGATTGATTGAACAAGATTAACTGGGGAAACTATCCCGCGGGACAAAAGCACATCCAACCGTTTTTAAGAAGACGGATAGCGGGCACACTATTGACTGCTAATGAAATGGATGCCAAAGACGAAGAACCCAACTCCGAGACCCTCGACACGGTGTTGCCGGCTGGGAATACACACTCGCGAGAAATTACTCATTGGAACGCGAGGATGGTAAAGTTATCCTGATCCATACGAGATTCGGTCCAAATACCAGCGAGGGATTCGGTCGGGGGTTCTGCCGGGGCCACTGGACATACCAAATTTTGGCAGAGGCACGGCCAGGATCGACAAGCAAGGGTATGTTACAGATCTGACAAGGGTTCCCGAAAGAGGCAAGCTCGATGGAAACCCTTGACAGGCGACTTCCCTCATTCTCAATGACACCAAAAATTGCCTCTGTTAGCAGCTTATCTCAACTCCGTCTGGATGCCAGACCGTTGATGTTATGCTCCAAGCAGCAGCACAAGGCAGCAACGGCATCTGGACGCGTACGCACTCGCGCAATACATAGGTACCCAACAACGACACGAATCTTGTCAACAACCATCATGACTTCGCCCTTCCGAACCTCCCGTACCTTACATGTCGGGATTTGGCATCTAGCGTCCCGAAAAGACCCCGGCGTTCCCTGGACTGAGCAAATGATTACTCTCGTTTAATTAGATGGATAAAATGGATATGTAGGAACGGCGCCGTGGGGCAGCCTCCATCGGCGAATCCATAACGACTCCGTACCCCGTCAGCGCTACGGAATACCCAATCTGGGCAACCCCAAAAGTCCCCAAGCATCCAAGAGATCCAAGAATACCACCGTTATCCAGGAAGCGAATTGCGACTCAGTGAGCCATCACTACAGTATCCCACCCACCGTCCAAGCTATACTCGGAGGATCATCTACCCCATACTGCTTGTGCTTGTCGTATGGAGTTGAAACATGATGCTCGATGTGTGAGTACCTACCTCTCGAATCTGCTTCTATCTCCAGACTCCGTTCTTGATGCATCGTTTCACATCCTTAATCTGGCCTGGGACCCTCGTGATATCTTGGTAATTTCCAAAGACTTCAGGTTTCAGTTAGAGATCAGCACTGCTCACTGACGTTGACATCTGTCAAAACTACAACACCGACGTCCACACAGCCGCCTGAGCCCCGAGATCGGCCAAGCTGTCAGTGTTTCGAGCTCCCCCGAATCCCGAATGCATACGGTACCAGGAGGGCAACTGCGGCAGGCATCTCTGTTGCCGGCAGCGCTACCCGCTCGCTCTCGCCGCCATGAATGGAAACATGTAATTTCAAAAAGTCCACACAGGTTTCAGCGGACAGCTGAAGCGTTGTCAACACTGACGAGTCATGAAATAAACAACAACAAGCGGACTGTTTCCGAAACCACTTCCTGCCCGAAAGATCGGAATCTGGAGTAACGGCGGCGGTAGTTGGGCCCAGTATCCACCAAATCTCCCTCCCGTCCATCTTGGCAGCCACTAGTGCTAAGACCACTGCAGAGAAGAAAAGAGCCTTTGTGGCGACACCATCGTTATTGTCTGGCAGTTAACAGCTTTTTGATGCAGTTTTATGGTCGGTCCAACTTCACAGTCACAGATATCACAAAAGTTACACAAATTGAAGCCTCCCTCGAGACGGGAGGGAGCTCTGCTGTCAATGCCATGACCCGCTCTTGATGCGACAACAGAATCACAGCTGCTTCCTGTTGAGCCTCTGATAAGAGCGCCAAATAACTCCCTAGAGTCTCTACAGCTGACGACCTGCACGACAATTTACGGGGTACATCCGCTAAACACTGAGGATCGGTTCAGTGTAACGGCGCGGCGCGGCGCCAGGAAGCTGTCACCTTCACGGGATATCCCATCGGCTTCACCAGTCCCGCTCGACGACAGGAGTGGGAGGCCAATGCGGCACATGCCTTCTGTACTGTAAACAACACAGCGACCTTCTTCACTGTCTTCACTCAGCCTTTATCCACCCCCCTCGGGACGCCATAGGACGCCATAGAGCGCCACGGCGGAAGGAGACGGCTCAGATTCGGCCCTTCCAATTCAACAAGATGAATACTGCAAGCCCAATGACGCCGCTGTAGATCACCCAACGAACAATGGCCTTGGCTGGTCGACTGCCGCATCCAGGCACGTCCTGCCCCTCTTCTGTTGCCGTGAAATGCAATGCATCAGATCAGGTCAACAAGTCCCGGAACGGTATCATTGGTTCTGTCGGTCCTCACAGCAATACGACAAGACTGCGGCCAACATCAAACCGTGATAGCTCACTGCAGCAACACGAAAGTGATCCGCCGTTCCCCCACTCGACAAGGCTCCAACACTGCCTTGGATATGCTTAGTAGCCGTCCGTGATGGAGGCCCTTGACGCGCAACTATCAAGGCAGAAACCCCAAGAAACGAGGAAATAGAGATGGGGCCTATATACGGGTAGTGATGTCGCCGCATCATGATCGACAATACTTAACGCAATCTGTCAGATCTGTCTGTCATGCATCACTAAAACGTAGATTCATCCTTACGGCTGGAGATCCCTCCGCGCCAAGTTCTCGATAGCTTTCTACCCTTCCCGTCGTCATGGGACAAGGTGAAGCGGGCTTGCCAGTTTGTCCAAGTTTTGAGTTAATTGCTGGCTCGGTTGACCAACTTGCTTGCTTCCTCTTCTCTTGCTTGCCCACAGAGATTTTTCTCTTCAAGGAAGTTTCAATTTCAAAAGGTATGTATTTCCCCGCAAAAAGCAAAGCGCCCTGTAGGGCCAGATCTCTGAGGTAAGGGGGTTACTTCAATATGGCTTAGAGGCGTCCCCCGTCCAGCCAATGCCGCCATCTTGACTTGTCATTGTTGAGACATGTCTAGGTCCTTCCGCCCGCCGTTCGAAGATGTAACCGGCCCGAAAGAGAAAAGAGATGAAAGACGCCGGCAGGAGGAAGGCAAAAACAAACAATCAAGACCAGGAGTACGAAAGCAAAATCTGTGCAGAGCATGGAGAGTTCCGTGTTATGCCTTGGGCCAATCTTATCGACGATTCGCGAAATCAAGGCCTGCCAGTTGGTGGTGTTTTCTTTTTTTTCTTTTCCTCTCCTCTCCTTCTCTTTTCCTGTCAAGGTTGTCCTTTTATTCCCGTACCTAATCACTCAACTATGAGGATGACAGTAGGGTCATCCCCTGCCTTACCGGCTGACAAACTCAACATGAACACCAAGGGAACACTGTCGTCAAAAGTTTGACGCAGTTCCGAGTTCATGCATTCATGCACCGGATAAAATTTCAATAGTGCAAACTGTTCCCATTCGGCATAATCGCAGTCAGCGTTGGATCCCTGGCGAAGCGATCTAGGAGCGCCATCACAACGGCATTTTTCAAGACAGGGCTCACAGAAGACATGCCTGAGCTGCTGTCCGTAACGTTCCCTTCAGTCTCAATTTTCCGTTGGCTCTGTGGGGGCGGGTCCTAACTACAGTATGTCGTGGTACCGACGACTGCTGCAGAGGTGTACTCTTTCATGTGCCGCCCCAGGCCAACCCTTCCTTCTGCTTGAGGTTGTCAGGGAATCTCTTTCTGGCAATCAATTCAAATTCACCTGATCCAGGGGCGCTGGCAAGCCGTCCCTTCTTTGGTTGGCGCACAGGCACAGGCACAGGCAAAGCACCTCACATCTTACCCCTGGTCAGTGATCGACATAACCTCAGCACGCCTCTTGGGAGAAGAGATCATGATAGATCCCTGGTGCCCTGATACCTAACACCAGGGAATAACCTCAACTGTGTCCAATGCTTTTTTTCTTCTCTACACCTCTGCCGGCATTTAACTTGTTAGCGTGGTACCGCCACCTCACAGAATTTGACTGGTTGGTGGTGGTCAATCCAATCATCTTTTGTAGGAAAAATAAAGTTATCGCCACTTGCAAGTTCACCGCGCTAACAAGTTAAATGCTGGCCACTGCTGTTGTAGACGAAACAACAAATGTTGGGCGTTGTGGCTTGCATTTCGTTGTCGCCATCTTTTCCACCCCCCTAGGCCTGCCTCCCCGTATTCCCTTTTTTAATGTTAAGCTTTTTTACACTCCACTTTGCATTTCCTGGGGAATGGTACGTACCGTACCACCTTGCTTGCAAATAATGGGACATTGTCTCTTTTCTTGCCCCTTCATACCTCGTGGCAGTCTGGTCGTGATCGACAACCCCGCTGAATGGCCGGTCACAATGGGACAAACACCTAACCACAAGCTTCACATCGTAGGGTATTGAAGCAAAAGCTAGATAGTACTCGCACAGCATACCCTTTCACTGGGTCACCAAAAGCCCAGAGACGAAAGGGAAGTAAAATGGAGGACAGCCATTGGAATGTCCTCCAAGACATTTTGCTCCGCTAATACAGTTCGGCATTCGCGGCTCCAAGCACAGGACAGGGGTAACCTTTAACGCTCGAGATTTGGCAAAGACGAGGCCAGCCAGCGCTCAATGTTCCCCATCACATTTACACAAGTCCAGTGACGCCTCACAAACTCCGTGAGGCTGTCACCAAGTTTCTCGGCACGACAAGAAAGGAAGGTCCTTAAGAAGAGATCCAGAAGTGCCGGTCCACGATCAGTCACCGCACGCAACTCCATAGTCTATGTACCTGTCTAGCTTGCTCCAGGGCGTCGGAACCCTCGTGCTTCCCATTTCCTCCCCTATCGACACACCCCCATCGGGTACCAGAAAGGCGGAGGATAGGGCGGTAATAAAGAGCGGTGTGAGTGGACAATACACTACACCAGGTAGAGTCTACACTAATGTGCTCTCAGCCAGCGAGACCTTTCCCCCTCTTTTTCTCATACGCCGCTGGCCTCTTGGAAGTGAAGATTCTGTAAGATGAAAGTGAGTGACTCGAGGCTTTTGGGAGGCTATCCGCTATCATCCAGATCGTTCTGGGCTCAGTGGCCCAGTCGATATTGAAAGCATTTCCACTTTGAACTGGTCGTTGTATCCACTACGGCTTTTGTCGGCAGTGGACTTTGCCAATACTGCCAGTATACTGATTTACTAGGCCCAGCCTGGTAATACTCAGGTGATGGTATCAGGTATCCAGGCTCAGAGTTTTTTTCTGTTCTGTCCATGGAGACCTTCTTCGAAATCTGCTGGACAACAGTGTCTCCGCCGGAGACATTCTACAAGCTACTTGCCTGACCAAAAGCTGCCATGGGGATTATGTGTACCTGCTTGCATATGATAGGCCTGAATCTTCTCTGCACAAAGCACCACACCTGAGGTGAAAGAAAGGTCGGTTGGGAGAGTCTGAGAGAGGGGTATGTATGTACATACGTACATGTACTAACTTCCAACTTGGTAACTATAGGCTCGGTAGGGCAGAGTCGAAACTGCCAGGCGGCACTGCGGGTGGGAAACTGTAAAACCACAAAATGGCGAAGATCCTATCGGTAGACCCCATCCGACTAGCTCCAGCCCTCATCAGGCGCACATGCAATCGAAATGCAAATCGCCAATCTCACAAACGGACCCGACCAGTCGACCACTCCTTTTCGCTCCTTTTTGGCATCCACCCTACCGGTACTTGAGGACCCGGGGCGACCAAGGGGATCCAAGGGGACCCCTCAACCTTACGTCGAAATCATACGATAATTGTCCACCCCAACCGCCTCCCGCCCTGCGCATCGCTGCGCGCCCGCGAGCCGGGCTCCCTTCCTGCATTGCGTCTAGCCTGGATAAGGTTTAGTTCCACTTTGTTAGTGTCCTCTTGGAGTGGGTTAGCTCTGTTAGCTTAGTTAGGCTTGCTGCTGTGTGACTTACCGCAGGATCAATATCCCGATGTTACATACACTACACCACTCACGACCAAAATCGGAGTTTGCTCGCTGCTGTGATACTGGTGGGAGAGTTAACGGAGCGGATGTCAATTTGAACCTCCAGATTCGACTACACATGATGTGCGGTTCAGTTGCATGCAGTGGGTTGAATTTACTAGTACGGACAACGAACTTGGACATTCCATGGATCTTTACTTGGCTCTATCCCCATGATCTACCGCAGTGTCTCTCCTATCATCCAACGACGATGTTGGCTAGGTACACTTCTCACCAAACTGTTGGCCAGTTTTATCGTCGAGTGAGCGTGCATGGTGTTCTAATCCACCTATCGTCGTCATCATCATCCATAACCATCTTCATGTGTCTTTGCCACTCGGTGTGGGAGTCAGTTGCTTGATCAGGCTCCAAAATCATTAACTAATTAGCAGATAGAGATGGAGTCAAGGCACTAATGAGTGTAAACTCAGGATATGGTCGGCGGAAATGGCCGGCAACATGCGCGGAGGGAAGCAGCACCAATTGATGTAGTAGGATACCTATCCCGTGCATGTAGTCAGCAGCACAGCTAGACATGTACGAGATGGGAGGGGAGCGAGTCACTGCACTTCAAAAGGTCCCGAAGCTGTACGGTAGCAGGAGTTTGATACCACGGGGGTTTGAATGTGCGCGGTATCATATTGTAGATGGCTTCACATCCAACCAACTGTGAGTCTGTGTCTCTGTGACCCATGAACTGTGGACATTGATTCTGCTACGTACCCAGCACTACCTATTCGATTACTTTGGAGGGGAAATCGTGAAACTTTCCCTCTCGGTACAGGCTACACTAGGTAGACCGTGGACCGCTGCCCGCGGAAACACCAACACCATCCTCTCCGATGCGGTGCCTCGAGTGGTAGGAGGCGTTCTGTAGTATCTGCAACATTGCTCTGTACTTCCTGTGCTCCTACATACAGTTACATACGTAGGAATGGCATATGCGTCTGATATGTGATGAATTACCCTAGGTACATGCATACACACCATAGATAACTTTACATACATGTATACATACAGACATTACAGCTACCGAAGGATACCAATGTCAACCTGCGTATCCTGTCGGCATTGCAGCTGGGTACATACAGGTTGTCAGCTTGCGCTTCATCACGCGTCCTCGCATCCCTAATCCAACCACTCACCTAGTATCTACCTCTCGACTTCTTCCTATATGCCCCCATCAAGAATGCGAGAAGGTCAAAAGAGGAAGGAGGACAGCGGGAGGCTTGAAGGGGGCGCCGCCACTGCTTACTCATGGAGAGACACAGAGAGCCAAGAGAGCCTAGAGCTTTGTTGGCCGGTTGAAAAGGGGCGGTTATGTTGATGGTAGGTATCTGATTCGGCACTGAGGCATAGGTAAATACCGAAATATCGTTGTCTGTCCATAGGGATACGAGCTCGGGAATAGTAATTGATGAAAGGTCATCCACATACAACGAAGACACTGCATGGCCAATGAAGGCTGAGGAACGGCTGGGTCAGATCGTGTTGAGGAAAGAAAACTGCACGGCTGTTCATTGCGGAACGTGAACTTCAAAGAGACCTCGCTTCTTTCAAAGACGCAGGGCCGTTTCTGGTGGCGTATTCGTCTAGGCACGTCCACGGACATCATGATTGTGGAAGAGACTACGCTACCTACTGTCGCTTTTCCACAGCTTGAAACTGGTGGCTCTCTGAATGACATTATAAACAGCATCCAGATAGAAATGAACCTGATGTACTACGCTCGAACCTTACATCACTGACTGGATGTCAGCAGAGCAGTGAATGTTGTGGCCATGAAGATGATACTCTGAAGACTCCTCCAGTCACAGAATCTAAGCTCTCAGCCTTACGAAGTAAGCGCACGATGGCAACTCAAGGCAAGTGATGAGATCTGGTGCCATTCGATTGACTTCTTTTCATCATCAATGGACTGGGTGAACATAGGGCAGCGTTCAAGATTGTAGGAAGCACGGGCGTCAGTGTCTCGACTGCGGTGTTCAGTGACCGACGCCTTGAGAGCCCTTCCGAGCCCTCCCGAGCTGAGAAAAACGAGGACTAAGAAGTCACAGCACTGCAGTACCGACCAACCTGGAAGATAGAAACAACCACAGCAGAGGACGGAGAGAAGTACCACAGACTAGAGTCTGTTAGAAGGGGTAGTAGAGGGATCAAATTAACTAGGTATGGGAAAGTTTCCCGTCACTAACAGATGATGGGCCTGGGTACTTACGGTTGTCGGGCGGTTGCCAGGCGGTTAGGAAGGCACAACCGTTGTAGGGGAAGAACGGTTGCTCGACGGTTTTAAGCTCACAACGGTTTCTGTGGAAAAAACTATAAGGCCATACAAGCTGCGGCCTTGGGCTAGCGGGATTGGCGTACAGTAGTGGTCTGGTGGCGAGAGGAAGTCGCGATGCTCTTACGGCAAGAGCTGCCTGTCCTGCGAGTTTCGAGTTGACGGCAGTGGCGATGTCGAGTACAGTGAGCTTTACAAATCCGGTTCTGTTTCTGGAAGTGACAATGCAGTGCTGCGAATAGGGGCAAGAGTTGATGTTGGGAAGCTGAAGAGAACGGAAGGAGGATATGAGTGCATTCAAGTTCCTTTTGTGCGTGACCAGCAGCCACAACCCAGACCGTGTAGGATAGTATGGGCAATTCAGTTCAGTTGCTTCCGCGCGATCTATGATAATCTCCAAATGACAAAAAGCCAACGCAGATGTACTAACGACGCGGGTGAGCGGATGGAGAGCAAGATAAGAAAAGAGGTGAACAGAAAGGTAAGGAGAGTGACCGGTCTTATTGTCTTCCTCTATCTTCATTAACCAGGCTCAAACAGGAGCGGTCTATGTGCAAGTCAGGTATTTAGAACCGATTCACTCAACGAGAATTTCAGTTAGTAACATAAAGCTATAGGGACCCTGCAATGCAGTGGTAGAAGCTCTCATCCAAGCTATGTGATCTGTTTTCATGGTGACCTGCGAAGCGTTGCTGCGTAATTGCGCAGCAACAAGAAGAATACCTCTTTTGCAGTCGGCACTCAGAGCCGAGGTGTCGGTAAGCTCGGGCTATAATACCTACGTCTCGATCAGTTTGGGCATCATAATCCAACAAACTAGTATGATAGTGATAACTGGAGAATGTGTTTGTTGTAGAAACAACTTAACCTGGAATGAAGGGCTAGGTTGTCGTGCTTCGGTTTTGGGGTGCAGTCAACTTACTTCACTGCACTCATTGCTCAAACTGAAGAATCAATCGCCTGAATTCCATCAGGCTACGCGCGCCACACAACTCGCGAGGGTTCATCCACTCCATCGCCAACTTGTAGCTGTTCACCCTGAAATTTCCACGACGGAATTTGAAGATTTGAGAACAATGTAGAGGCACGTAGTTGGAAAGAACGAAGGAGTCGATGGGTAAGGGAGCCACCACACGCTCCTTCCGAACAAATTTGCCAGACCACGACGTCCACGAGTGTTTGCTGGCCCAGGGAAGGCGCGGCTGAATGCGTCGGTCCTGCAGCTGCAGTGCCTGAATCACCGGACCCAAGGTCAAGAAGAAGTTAATGAGCCAAGAGATCGCGTTTTCGGACAGTGAAACCCATTTCCCACTTGACTATCAGGGAGTGTCTGTTTGGGATAATGCGATGCAGTGTCAACGGCGGGCAGGCAAAAATCGTTTCAATCCTCGCTATCACTGCACTGCAGCAGTGCTCAAAACTACATTGAGCAAAACTAACTCGCCAAGCTGAGGTTAACAACCCAAATGAACACTGCAACAAAACAGAAAAGACAAGGACGAAAAGAACACAAGCAAAAGAAGGATTGCTTGTGATCGAAGAAAAAAAGACAAAAAAAAGAAAGTCTTACGACGGGAATTGAGCCCGACGTGGGGGTCGAACCCACAACCTTGAGATTAAGAGTCTCACGCTCTACCGATTGAGCTAGCCGGGCAGCTTGTTGAGCTGCCGTGATTGGTTGAATGTAGTGCTCAGATCTTTTACCTATATAGCCAAAAATTGGAAAAGAATTCTGGGCCGAGCACAATTGTGCATCATGTCTTCGAGAACACACTCATCCTCCTCGTCAACAACTCTGTTTCATTGTCATCAAGTAACATTTTCCGGAATCAGTGACTGATTCTCCATAAGGCTATTTTTATTATTATTGGGCCGGTGGACAAAAGCCGAAAGCGAGCCAATCTTAACATTTGACATCCTGTTAACCTCCCTCCTCCGCACTACGTCGACCAACGCACCACGGCACCAAGAGTTTGATGCTGCAGTCGACCGTATCACACACAATATCTGGTTAACATCGAGGATATTGCGTCCGGTAAGAGCACGGTTCCATATGTTTCGAATCTGAATGTTCAGGTTTGACGTTACATACATGTTCGCTTTTGATGTCCCTCATATCCTCATGAACGTCCAATCCTCCTCCCTTGTACCTGCCAATCTCGATTTCAACCGTGAATATTTCTGGGTAAGCTCGTTTTGAACAAAGGAAAAGATATAGAGAGTAGATCCCTCCTTTGATGCGAAGTTAAACATTATGTACTCGAAAAGAAGATTACCACGCCACACTTTGTGGTGGGCGGGCACTAGCTTGCTCTAGATGCAGCCTTATAGAAGAAAAGGAGAAGGATAAGGCAAGAAAATCGTTGAGATATCTCCCGTATGAGGGAAAACCTCCGTTAACTTGCGTGGTAAGTTGCCTCGACTTCTTGCCCCCATTACCATCGCACAATCGCTGTTGACACCGCCGTCCACCCAGTTTCACAACGACGCCACGAGACATAGGGAACCTGTCCAAGCGCCTGAACACAAACAACACAAAAGAAGCCAGTTGTGGTATATATTAGTTCTTCTTCTTCTTCGAACAACAACCCTTTCCCGACGGTAGGTAGGTATCATATTGATCTAACAACCCGACCATGTTGTGGGTGTGCTTGCCCCGAAAGCACCCAAACGTTGTAAACCGGAAACAAGGACAAAGAAAAGTGAAGGAAGGAGAGCACATAAAAATAACGCCATACCGCTGCCGCTACCAGTTGCCGCCTGCTGCTTAAGTTTTGTCAAAAACCCAGGGAGATATTAACGCTTGATGATTGATAATGGCAAAGAATGAACAAGAATGCTAGTAAAACCCCCATGCAAAAAGTTGTGGTATTTCCTCCTCTCTGACTGACTGACGAAACGAAACCCATCTAATAGCCCATTAAACCCCATTTTGTCCACCACCCGATGCCCGTGCCCGTTTACATCTGGGGCGCGCCAGATCGACTTTTACTTAGCCCCTCCAGCAGCTCATGCGGTGGTATCCTCTGGATGCCGCTGCCGCGGTCATACATGGACGTCGGGGCAGGCACATAACCCTCGCGCTTCTTGCGGAGTCTGTCGAGGATCAAACCGGCCACGACGATGAGAAGCATGAGGGCGAGCGAGATGCCGAGACCGATGAGAACGACAAACACTAGTGGCAGGTGTTTGCCATCCTTACCGAAGAAGTTCTGCTTTTCGGAGAAGACACCGGCAAGCGAGCCTGGGGTGTTACCGGAGTTGGTGGTCAGAACAAAGGGCCTGAAGTTCGCGCCGTCGAAGAGGACGCCAGAGGCTGAGCCAAAGTCGGGCAGAACAATGTGGCCGGTGAGCATGAGGGCCTCCTTGTCGTCGATCAGGGGGTGTTTGTCATGGGACTGGCTGAGCTGGAAGATCTGGAGACCACGGATCTTGGTGCCGGGCTGCAGGGTCTGGCCAACGGAATGCCAGGATGATCCATCATCCTTCTCGGACTTCATGAGGTAGACCGAGCCGTTGGAGGCGGTTCCTGATACCCAGATTTGCTTGTTGTCGCTTGTGCCGGCAGTAAGAACGTCGACCGGTCCAGGGAGCTGGCCGGCATCAGGGTAAGCGTTCCATACCAGGGTTTTGGGGTCGTAAGTGGCCAGGTAGGCTGAGGCGGTGTTGTTGATGGTGAGGTTGCCGCCGGCAAGGAGCAGGTTCTCATCGACCCACAGGAGCGTGTTGACGGTTCCTTCAAGGTTTTGCCCAGCTTGTTGCCATTGCGACGAAGATGTGCTGAAGAAGCAGACGCCCGGACAATCGAGAGAGCCCGCCTGAGTAAAGGATCCTCCGACATAGACATCGTCTGTGCCGTCACGAACAGCAATGGAAGAGACAGCGCCGTTGCCGCCGTTCAAAGAGGGTGGTTGCGAGCTGAAGGACATGCTGGCAAGGTTGTAAGTGACCAATGCCTTCACTTCATTGCCATTGACTGTGCCAGTGATGTTGCCACCGGCAAACAGGATATCATTATGCACAACCAGGGCCATGACAGTTGAATCTTGTGAAATGCCATCACCAAGACCAGAGACTTCGTTGTTCTTTTTGCCGTCCATAATAAGGAGGTTGTTAATCGCAGATCCGCTACCGGTTGCAGTGAAGTGACCGCCGAGAATGGTAAGATTCCTCTTGTTCTCCTGGTCGAAGATGCCTGTGACGACTCCTTGCAGGCTGCTATCGCTTATCGAACCATCACGCTTGGCCAACGAACTGGAGCTGGACGACTTCGGGGGAGCTTGGATCTTGATGGGAAAACCGCTGAGCCTTTCTCCAAAGCCCGCAATGTCCCTTACACCGAGCGTGGACGATACCAACGAGCCGGCGTAGAGGGAACCGTTTCCAGAGCGATCAAGGATGGAAGTTGATAGGACACCATCAATCGACTCCAACTGGAGATCCAGGTTTTGTACCCAGTTCTTCTGCGAAGGCACCCAAATGCCGAAACCAGTTACGGAAACAGCAGGGTTCTTGTCAAAGGCATTCAACTCGTCAAAGTCGCCGTTGACGCTGACGACAAATTCCGGGGTTGACGCGGTGATGTTCATCGTCAACCCAACAACGCGCATGACCTTGCCGTTGACACCAGCACCGAGGGGGCTCCACGTGTTCTTCTCGGTGTCGTAGGCGGCCACATTGTTGAGACCATCTACCGACTTTTCGGAAGTGCTGTTAAAACTTCCTCCAACGTACAATGTGGTGCCGTCCAAAATCATCGATTTAACTTCGCCGTTGAGTCCGCCATCCAGTGTCTTGTTTGTCGAGTCCTTGGTGTTCAGGGCAACAACGTGCTCAACAGATGGCGAGGTGAAGTTGCCTCCAACGAAAACGGTATCGCCAGAGGTGGCGAGAGTGTTGACAGCGGATTTACCAGAGAAGCTCGATCCAAGGCGATTGACAGCCGAGGCCGTGAAGTCGCTAACATTCACAGGTCGGCCAGGCGTGTATTCAAACAACCCATTCAGGCCACCCGTACTGTTAATCAAGGTAAAGCCGATGCTTTGGGCGACGAGAGTAATATCGGCCAAGTCCTGCCCGGCAAGTGGCGTTAAGGTGATTTGGGGCCGGAAGCTTGACGAGCTCGCATCAACCATGCCATAATAAATCTGATCGTACTTGTCGAAGTTATTTGTCTGGTACAGCGTTTGGTCGACTGGCTCACTCTTGGTAGGGTCGGCAGTCATTTGACCTGTAAGATGAACCTGTCCTCTGCTCGCGCATGTGTCATCCTGGAGGCAACCAGGCGTGTACAAGTTGACGGAGTAGTAGCCCGATTCCCTGATGTCCGGCGAGAAAACGATCGTGGCTGAGGTATCGGTAATGGGTGCGGATATTTGAGCAGTCAGGTATTCGGCGGTACTCTGGTGAGAAGGGGTGACCTTCCAAGGGCCTGTGGCAGTAGACGACGACTTGAACTCGAGATTTGCACAAGTAGGCTCGTTGAAGTCGTTGATCGCGTACGAGAAAATATCCTCTCCAAATAGCTCGATCCCGTTCAAACCTCCACCGCTTCCGTAATAGTCCGAGATATCGATACGAAACTCGTTCATGCCGATGACGTTGACGAAGTGGAATTCCTGGAACTTGATAGTCTTATTGTTGCTTAGTGGGCACTCGCTCGTGCACGTAGCGTTCTTGTTTGTGACTGGGTCGACATAGGTCATGTTCATGATGCCGTTGATGGGTAGCGCAGTGAATCGCCATGTCTTTGTTCCAGCGCCGTCTTGGTGGGTGTTGTATAGGCGAAGCTTTGTCGGCCGGAAACCGTGTCTAAACTTTGCCTGCCAGAATCCCGGTGAGTTCTCCTGCAATAACCATGTCTTGCCTGTCCCATCGGTTCCGCTAGTGCTGCACACAATGTTCTTGGGATCACTGAACCCCTCCCTTGTTGTCGAAGAGCCGGCCGAGATATTGGCGGAGGAGAGGTTGATGACTTGGCCATCGCGCTCTGTCGGCGCAGTTGCGTTTCCTAAACCTGTGAAAGCTCCTCCATAGATGATATGACCATTGGATGCCTTCGTTATGGAGTTAACAGGTCCATTAAACCCCCTAAATGGCAAATCCGTCCATCCCTGTCCCCCAACCCACGCGATCGCATTCCTAGAGTCTTTGCCGACGAAATTTCCACCCACGTATACCGAGTTGGTGTCACGGTCACATAGCACAGCATAGACCTGACCTTCTAGACCTGATAACGTCTCGATGCTGGACGTGTTTGGGTTAAACAGCGCTATCGCTTTGGACTCTTTAATGTTGGGACTTTCGCTTCCGTGTGTCGGCAGCTGCAAACTCGTGAAATTTCCGCCGATAATCACTCCATCCTCCTTCCCGTTGCCCTCCACAAACGTGCACATGGTCAGGATGGTCGCATCTGTGGTGACAACGGGGCCGAAAATGCCGTTGGGCATGCGTGCCATAAGCGACTGGCTGCCATTTGTTTTGAAGGGTCGCTCATTCTGTTCCTCGAACTGGAAAAGAGATATTCCCGAAAAGTCGCCAGCAAGGGCTACCTGACCAAGGTCCTTGAGGTCAAGGTTTGTCGCGGGCGCGGGGGTAAACGATATCGCAGTGACGGGTGATAGCGCGACTGAGGATAAGGTGAGAATGACTGCTATCGGAGAGAGGGACTGGCCGCGCGCATCATTGCGCCGGCGGAAAGGTAGTCGCATCGCGGTTCAGGCTAAGTTTATGTAGTTGAGAGAGAGGTTGCCGACCGGGGGGAGCACGTATACTGTTCTAGGTCGTGGTAGTCGGGGTGAAGGTTGCTATGATCGGAAGGCCATAACCACTATGGTGAGTACCTAAACAGCTGAAGAGTTCGCGATAAGGTGGGGACCGAGCGCGTGGTGGTTTGAGCAGTGGAAGTTGCCGCCGACGTCAATTAGGTGAGATCTCCAGGTCCGGACGACGATCTTGAAAGCGAGCGCCGCTTTTAGACGGGCCCAAACGAAGGTGGTATAAATTAGAGTGAAGTGGAATTAGGGGGGAATATCCCGGTCGTCGATAGCAAGCGGGTTTGCTAGGACGGGAGAATGAGAATGGGGACGGCTACGAGGCCTCGGTGTGTCGACAAAGAGTTGGGCTTCGCGACCTTGCGACCTGGTTAAGGTTTGTTGTGGTTTTCGCCTCGGGCGGGTGCCGCCTGAAATGTCTAATGACGCTCAAGAATGCTGAGATGGAGGGTGACCCGACCTCCCGTCTGGGTGTCGAAGAAAATGAGTGGAAGTTGTGGTACAACTGAAATGGTATGTGTTAGGTTAGGGGTCCTGTTGGCGTGACAAGTTTCGCTCGTTGTGCACGTCGCACGGACCGCAAATTCCTCTCTCTCACAGACGGCAGCTGCTCCTGTTCCTGTCTCTGTCCCTCGTTGTGCTCCTTCCCAGCAAATGACTGGGTCAGTGCAATGTCCGCTTGTCTACAACGGGAAACACAACCGTAGCTGCATCGACGAATGGAACGTCGGATAGGGTATGCCGTCACCTAAACCAGCCTTGAAAGAGATTAGTCCTGGCTGGGCAACCAAGCTGCTGGTGCTTGTTCCTGTTCTCGGCCTTTTGATGTCCAAATGTGCAGCACAAACAAGATGCGCCACTCCCTAGACAAGAATCAAGGACAAAAGGCTTGGTGCTGATATTTCGATCTGATATTTCTCGTGTCGCTTCGAGATCAGATTGCTTGTGCCCAGTTGCTGCACCTGCTGCACCTCTGAGCTCAGGGTTGCTTGCCGTAGTGCGTGTGAGAGGTGGCCCGCGCGCTCAGACAGCTTCGGACAACAGCGTGCGTGGTGGCGGATCACTGGGCGCACGTTTATGACTTGCTTGGACTGGTTCTCGATGTTTTCGATATGATAGCTTTGAGCCTCTGATCGATAAAGTGATGAGAAGGATTGGCCAGGGGGCGATTTCTTTGATCTTCCACTTCAGTTCTCCCTTGCGCTTGAACTTCAATGTCGTTTATTAAGGAGTGCTCCACAACTTAAATGAGTGTCGGCTCCGCTTCGCAGGCGGCTCGTCGTGCAACCCCAGGCGCTCTTTTTCGTCGTCACAAAATGTCTCTCTCAACCCACAACACAAGGAAGACGAGAGTGTTTCAAGCTGCTGTTTGTTGTCTGCTTCCACCGATTTCTTTGAGTCTTGAGTACCGACCAAGAACGACTGTTCTGTAACGTGAATCACAGTCGCAATGGCTCTCCTTATCACAAGACCGAGGCCTCAATTGCTGTCAGAGGATGACCTTAACCGACGATCAGGGGCCGCGGCCGGGGCCTTCTTCAGAGTCTAGCGATTGGAGAACGGTTGGGCGACTGCGCAAACGCAATACGAAAAAGAGTGGCAGGGCGGCTACCCGTGTTGCTTCAGAATGTTCCGAAGACTGGACAAGCGAAAGAAACAAGAGAGAGAGAATGACCCGATTGAAGGGCAAAAAGAATGACGGATATCGTGAAGACGATGATTGCTGAAATGAGTGTCGTGGGCTTCCTTTTGCCAGAACCCGTTGTTTGTTTTGTTTTCCGTTTCTTCAACCCCAAAGAAAGAAGCTCAGTCCAGTCCAGCTGTCACCAGCGTCGGCACCAACTCCATCGGCCAAGCCCAAGCAGTCCACAGCGGACATTCAGGGGCATCCGGTGTTTCTGCGTAGGGACCATCGCGCGATTGGGTTAGCTGGGAAGAATGGTGACAGGGGTTGTCCCAGATTCCCCAGCCATCACCAGCTATCGCTTTCGATAACCTCACGATTCACTGCAGTGGCTGTCTCGGGCAGGTGCGCGGTTATGAGTTTCGGTGTGAATGGCGTATCGCACTCGGTAGGTATTACACGCTTAATCAACTCGGAACAATGCCGACATTTGTTGAGAAATAAAACAAGTTGAACTCGAGACTTCAAATTCCCTCCAGAGTCCAGTCTCGTGCCTCCCGTCAGTGCGCCGCTGCGGGGGGTCATCTGCACAAAAGCACGCGAAGCCACGAGGCGCCCGCCGGACCGGCCGTCATCATCGGTGGATCCCGTCGTCCTCCCCACTCACCTCGGCGCTTGAAAGACCCGGACTCGACGTTTCAAGCTTTCAGCTCGGTGCCCTTTTCGCGGGCCGTGATGCATCCGCCGTGGGGCCGTTGAGCGGGAGCTTTCATCGTTAGGGACGGGTGTGAATGGAAGCAAGCTTGGGGAAAGAGAATGGGAGTTGGCGATATGCCTGGGTCCGGTTGGACTGTCATGGCAGCTAAGTAACCCGCCAACTTCCCAAGTGCCAACATGCTCGGGAGTTCTGAAATCACACCGTTGGCTTCCATCATCCTCCCTTGTTGCTGTGTTTCGGTTTTCGAACCGATATCAAGTTGGAACCGAACAAGAGGTATCAATGAATGCGGCGCCCGAACGACGAACAACATTCCCAGCGTCGATCATGCGTAAAAAGAACCCCTAGAAGGCTTTGCGTTCCTGACAAAGCGGACGGGATCGACAGACGTGCGTTGCGTATGGCTTACGCGAAACATTTGGGTCCCGTGGCGTTCATCTGGTTTTGCACCGCATTGTTGACGTAGGACCTACGAAGTAACTGTGCGTTTCTGGAATAGAGTTGGAGACGAAACAAATGCGTGCACGACGGATGGCATTGGTTCGGCATGTGGTTTGGAGATCGGATCTTATTCCGTCTCTTATACCTCCTTGAAGTATTCCAAATATCTTCAAAACCAATTCCGCGTAGCCTACGTGGGATAGGCTCTAATCATCTTCAATGCGATGTGCATGGCAAGTCTAGACGATCGGAGACCCAATTAGCCAACAAGCGCTCTTAACATATGCCACAACCTATATCTCCATTCCTAAGATAGGCTCATTCTCGAATATATCATTTCGTGGTATCATCAGTCGTTGTCCATATCCTACAATCATCATGCCTTCTTCGCCGCGGCACTATCTGCAGCCGTCGCCTTTGCCTTCTCCTTCTCCTTCTTCGCCGCCGCTGTCTCTTTCTTCACAACCGCCGCCTTCTTCGTAGCCGTCGCTGCCTTGGGCGCGACACTCTTCTTCTTCTTCTCCAGTATAGTATTCCCCGCCGCCCTCATCCGGTCCTTATACTGTCTCGGGCTCTCAATTTCCCTCCTTCTTCCCAGGCCAAAGAATCCCGTCAACGTATTTGCCCACATCCCCTTCCCTTTCCTCCTCGCCGCCGCTTCAGCGTTCTTATACACCTGCTCCATCTTGGGCCCGCCAAACTCCGCGCCCGTCTTGGCTTCGTACGTGGTCGCCAGGCCGAGCCTGAGCATCTCTAGCCCGACATCCTTGCGTAGGAAGAACGGCGGTTTCCGGACGAAGACGGTCGCGACGACCCGGTCGTATTGGTCCTTGCGGTATATGCGCGCCCACACGCGCTTGCCGAGGATGTAGCTTCGGAGCCATTGCAGGGCTTCGCTCGAGTAGGGTTGTGCGGGCCGGCCGAAGTGGGCGCCTTCTGGGGCGTCGATGCCTGCGATGCGGATTGGGATCTGAATGTGTAGGCGCACGTGTCAACACTTATCGTCGCCCTTTTATACAGCGCCTCAATTAGAAACAGCGCAAAAACTAACCGTTCGATCCTTCAACTCCTTCCTCACCGTCGGCACCCTACGCAACCACCCCCACCCCGCCAACCGTCCGCCGGGCGTGTGAAAGAAATGGAAGTTATCGCCGTCGCCCACACTCGTCACCTTGCCCAGCAGCGTGCGCCGCCGAAAGAAGCCGGGCGAGATATATGCGGTGCCGCGAAAGCGGCGCAGAAACGAGCGCCAGATGCCGAAGAGCGCGAAAGCGCCGATGGTCGGGAGCGTGTAGAGCACGATCGATCGTGGCTCTTGGTAGTGCTGCCAGTCGATGAGCGTCCATAGGGAGTCGTTCCAGGAGATGGCTTTCTTTTTTAGTTGGGGCGGGATGGGCGGTATATCGGTCAAGTCTGCGGGCGGCGCACGCTCGGTCGGACGAGGAGGAGGGGGAGACATGCTGTGGATGCCATGATTGCTGTTGTTGACGCTGCTTGTTGTTGTTGTGTTTGAATAATTGGTTGAAGGAGAGGTGGATGAGTTCTCCTCATCCTTCCCACTGTTTGTGGTAGGCGATGCCCACAGACCCCATGGCATCGTCAAAGAGCTGGGGGAATGGGGAAAATGGGGAATCGGTGATGTCGGTCGCGATGCGCGTTCCTGCGTTATGCGATATGACGAACGGGTTGGGGCAGGATTTAAGGGACTCAGTGCACGGTCCTCATTCCCCAATCCCCACATTGCTTGGCGGGGATTGGCTCCTCTTTTGACAGCAGCGCCAAGAGTGCCCCGTCCTCCAGCTGATTTGGACCCCTTCCGTGATCCGTCTGTTTCCCAACCACCGCCCTCTTGTTGAAGCCAGGTGATCAGTCATGGGGTCACGTCGCTCATGGTCAGTTCGTGACTTGTCTCATCCGAGAAGAGCGATTCGCTACATTGGCTGTGTCCGTCGGCAACGATGAATGGCCGCGCTGCCTGCTTATCACTACTTGAAGGCTGTCATTAGTGGCAGCTCCCTGACAGAACTCTCAGAGACTGGGAAGTGTCAAAGTTACCTAGCATGTGAGGGGACATGATTTCTGATGTTGACATCGTTGGTTTGAAAGTGGTTGCGAGTCGGAATCTTGATCTTCAATTTGTTCTCCAATCGCCTTCTCGAAGTCTTCGGAGGTTTGACAAACTGGAGACCGATGCTGATGCCGCCGACGAACTGTTCTTTTTTCTACACAATGTGTTACTATCAGTCTATTACAGGTTCACACTTGCGGGGGAATCTGGAATGGATGGTAACTCGAAATTCGATATTACTCAGGGTTTCACCCCCAACGTTGAGGCATACACCCTCGCAAACTCAACCATATCTCGGAAGTTAGCTTGACTCACCTTAATCACTTCTTTAGGAACGATAAGATCCATAGTCTCTGCCTCCCCAATCTCATCATCATCGGTATCGGTCTCAACAATCACCGTCTTCTGTTCGGCAGCCTCATTGTCACTCCCACCACCTTCCAAAATCCCAGAAGAAGCCTCCTGGATCTTAGCCAACAACTCCCTAGTAAACTGAATCCTCCCTCTAATCTCATCAATAGCCCGATCCGTCGTCGCTCGCTTGAGGGCGCAACTCTCGCAACACCTGTCGACCCGGTACGTGGAAAGCGGATGCGTCCACATAACGTTGCAGCCTTCGTCGGTCTTACCTTGGTCGAAGTTTCGCTCCGACTGGCACTTCTTGGTTATGCCTAGCCAGGTGAAGTGGCCGCATTTGCGGTAGATGAGACGGTGGTGGATACACATTCTTGGAGGTGTTGTGGTGTTGTTTGGTGGGTAGGTAGCATGGGTATGTATGTAGGTGCGGTGATCAAAAGGGGATGTGTAGTTGTGTATCCCAAGGGATGAAGATGTTTGGCACACACGGTGTTGGCGGCGGGCATTGCTGCTTGTTATATATTTCGTGCTGATGGAATGAGAGTTTGGTTCAATGTTCCAGCACCAGATAAAAACAAACCAATGGAGCTTCTATCAGTGACAATGTTCGGAACAGAACAGAAGTCAGGTGTGATATGTTCTGTGGACAAAGACTTTGTGCTCACAAAACTGGTGGTGTCATTGACCGGTCAGAGAAATGAGAACAATGAAAAATTAGGGACAAACACACATGTAATAAGTTTTAATGTCCATTCTTGATCAAACATCACGAGTCTATGGGGAAAGCTTAGATGTATCATTTCCTTTCCTTGGCTCGTGGTTCAAACACATTTGGATAACAGAACTAAACAAAGTTCCGACTTGTCATTGGTACCATAGTCTAACAAACATAGACTGAACAAGGACAAGTATATCTGCGGCTTCATCTCATTCAACAGTTATACACCCGATTATCAAGATTGCACTCAACCCAAGATCTTGCTTCCCAAAACTTCCTTAAAGTCTCTCGCCCACGCCAACTTCATGCCCTCCCTACTCTCAGACACATGCGGCACCTCAAAGCCCAACCTCTGCAAAGTGCCCAATAACTTGCTCTCCTCCTCCTCACCCTCATTCACCACAACGATCCCCGTATCCGCTGTCAACAAACACTCCAAATCCGTCACCGAATCGCCAAAGTACACGCTCCCACGCTTTTTGCTCTCCCCAGCTGCCTCATCCAGCAGTATCGTTTCAAACCCCTCCAGCTTATCCCTAGCAGTCATCATCACCTTCCCTCCCATCTCCTCCGGTCCTTCCAGCTCTCCACCGGGCCACTTGATCTCGTTAACGCTCTTGACAAAGCCACTCCGACCCGGATCTTCTGGCTCTATCACCCCTTCAACGAACGCCCTGGACCAGTTCACGCTCACGATCCCTAACTTGTCTCCTCTCGCTTTAGCTTGTTGCACAAACTCCGAGAATCCCTTCCTCACCCGCACTGCCTTCCCTTCATCTCCGTCCCCATCTGGATTCCGTCCCTCGCCATTCCGTCTAGCCCCTCTCCCAAAGCCCTCCCATTGCTCCTTTTTCAACCCGGCGAAGAATCCCGCGTTGACCACCCTCTCCGCACTCGTAACTTCGACGGTTCTCAAGCTCTCCAGGTACGCCAGCTCCTGCGCGAGGGTCTTCCTGTCCTCGACCTTGGGGACGTATGACTCTTTGTGCTTTGCGTAATCAGCAACGTAGAGGTCGACTATCTGTTTCCATTTCTCGGAAGCCTCTTGTTGAGAGCGGCTGGGACTGCGAGAGGAGATGGCAAATTGAGCGAGGACGTTGATAGTGTCTTGTTGGGTGACGGTACCGTCGAAGTCGAGAACTATGAGGCGAGCCATTCTTTTGGTAAGGTTGCGGGTTATGCTTTGGTGAGCGGTTTTCCAGAATGGCATCGAACTTGGAAAGAGGTTGGGCTCGAATCAGAAGAAATGTGTTTTTTTTGGTTGTGGTATCCCGAAGGTGGATGGATGTAAGTAGTGAGAAAGCTAGGGGAATTATAGCCAGGAAGAAGAAGGAAAGTACAAGCAACCATGGCATTTCTTGGCCAGTAAGAATGATTAACATAGGGCCCCACTTCATTTATGGATAATGTGTTTGACATCAGACAGTCCAGGGAATTGCCCAAGGTGTTGTACCATTGTTGTCACACATTGTGACTAACGCTTGGAATATGAGAGCGGATGCATAACCAACAGATGCAACACTTTGAAGAAATGAAGGAACAAATATCCCAAAATGGAAAATCGACTCTTGTTAAGTGATGCAACGGGTATCATTGTATGAGTATGGTTCTAAAGACCGTTCGTCTTGCGAGCAAAGGAAAAACGCAGCAAACCCAGTCTACCCAAAACGCCTGACGCAAAGCAAGTAAATGGGTCAGAAGGAAAATAGCATCCATCAAGACCCTGCTTAGTCCTGTCATCTTAAAACAGGACGTCCTCCATCTTGATATCGTCATCGTCCTCATCCTCGGATGCGATTTCGGGTTTGGGTGCCGCTTCGTTGGTTGGTGCCGGCAGGTCCTTGTCAGAAATCATACTCTGGTATTCCGGCTTGAGAGACCAGTGATTCGCAAAAGTACCTGTTCGGTGAATAACGGCAATCTTGTCCAAGCACTCTCGAATGAAGGCCTCGGGCTGAGGAATTCGGGAGCGTAGTGCTTTGATGGACCAGTACATGTAGACGGAGAAGCATTTGGCGAGCTCGTCGAGGAGCTGGTTCTCGGGCCAGCGAGCTGTCTTGTTGTCCATCTTCTTGGCCTTGCTCGGAGCCTCGGTCGTGCGCTATTGTTTGATATTAGTGAAAGCTCTAGTGGTAATGTTTCTTCGAGAACACGCACCAAGAACGTTTCCCAGCCCTTGGGATCCGTAATACCATTGGGTGGCAGACGATCCAGGACCTGTACTGTATGCTTGGGAGCCGTCTGCTTCTGGCCTCGAGCAGCAAGCGCATAGTCTGTCTCGGGATTCTCCAAAGGAGTGGCGACCACCTCACGCTTGATGGTTGCTGCAATCGCTGTTTGTTCTGAACTCTAAAGTTAGCACCTATCAGGCAGACCAGCTGAGAAATTGGGTCTGACGAACTTGGAATCGCCTTCTTGGTGTACTGCTGTCCCTTCTTTCCGCGCTCCTGAGGCGGTTCCGACTGCTTCATCTGCTGGCGCACAAGGTGTGCAGGTATGCCCTGAGCCAAAGCCTCAGCCCGCTCCTTGTTCTTGGCGGCATAACTTGGGTGGTCGTGTTCACCGAAGATGAAGGTGTTGTTGACGTGGCCATCCACCATGTCCAGGTTGTACTCCTTGGGGATATCATAGTGCTGTGGAAGATCGTCGAGGAGAATTTGTAGCTTCTGAAAGCCCAAACATTGTCAATAAATCTATCAAAAGATAGTGCCCATGACTGGGTGCTGGTACTGACCTCCGGTTGACCATCTTGTACAATTCGACGAACTTTGCCGATCTGAATCTCTGCATCGTCGGGAAGCGAAGCCCATGCTTTCCAGACATACCCCGGAAGGCGAGCAAGATAGGCGTTTTTCAAAGGAAAATCATTGGGATCGTAGAACCCCAAGTCGGCTGATTCCTCCAGCTCGTCTTCGGCGAAGGCTGCGTCCGGGTCAGGCTTGATTCTCATGGGATCGGCCATGGTTGAAGTTGGTCGCTGTCACAGAACTAGAAGATATCGATGTGTGCGTAAAATGGTCTTTTCGTTCGTTGGTTGGCAGCGTCGTGTGGCAGCGTGGACCGAAATCTGGGGCGTGATTGTCGTGGTTGTTGTTTGTTGAGGTTGCCTGGTTGAAAGCAGCCGCGAGCGTCAACGTCAGGACAAAGACCGTACCTGGGGTACCGGTACGTACCTTTGTAGTATTATGTAAGCCGCTACTTGAGCCTAGTGCGACCCGCTCTCCCGCAAGTGAAGCGGCTAGTGGGGTCTTCGATGACAAGTACCCTTGTACCTCTTTCAGTGAAGGTTGATTTTAGTTCTGGCGAAGGCGCCTGTGTTCAAGTTTCTCTGAGGTGGGTTTGTCCCAAACTTGGAGTACCCGGCTGTCTACGGGCGCGTTCTCCTTCGTATCTAGCGAGTTTTCTGGCACAAGGAAAGGAACAGAAGTGGAAGAAGGTACGAGGAGTGGATGTTGAAAGCCTGGGTGGTAGGCTTGCTGCCAGGAGTGATTCTTTTTGGGAACAAGGGGGTGGCTGATTAGGAGGAAAGCCAACTCTGGGACGCCCCAAAAACCCAAGTGTCTATACCTTCCCAGTGTGTGTGAAGAATAAATGCAACGGACTTCCGACAGACTTGGTGGTCCTTCGGCGGGCTGTGAGGATTGCATTTGCAGGTCAACCTGCTTCCCTACTATGCGCACAGCGCACCTTCCCAATGTCCGGGTTGGTGACTGGTGACGCATTGCTCCAGGGCCTTCTTTCTCTGATAGCGACCTTAGCTATCCCTGATTGGCTGATCTCTGGCGCATCCCCCTCAAAGATCACTAGCAGTTCTTCGCCGCCCTTGGACAACTGAACCAAAATCCTTCCCGTCTTGCATCCATCATCTGTTTTGCGCGCCGCCGCAATCATCTCAACAACAACGTTATCGAATCGAACAAACAGCACCAGCAACATTGCGACCCTTCGTCGCTTCTGCCTCAATTTAAATAACCGACAAAGAACGACTGCCTTATCGTGGAAGATATACGCAATATACCGATACCCTTCTAATATAGAAATTGCAGCAACAACTACCTGCGTTGGCTCTTGGATTCGAATAAAAAGATAACAAGATGACAATGTCCCCCGAGGAACAGGAGCTGATGGAGAGGATCGCCCGTGTGGCCGGTCAGATCAACCAGCACAAAAATCAACAAGCAGGCCTTGTTCCGCCGCAGAGCAGCCACGCACCACCGCATCACCGTACGTCCGTGGAGTCTCGAAACAGCAACCGTGCTGGTATTGACGGTCTTGAAGACTCAGGATATTCTGGAAGCTGGCGTCATCAAAGAGGAGGCTACCCATACCCAACCCGCGCCCATTACACCAAGCCTGTCCACCGTCACAGGACCTTGGTGCTGAATGGCGCGTCTCAACAAGGTAAAGCCGGTCAGCCCAGTTCGGGCGCCGCGTCGGACTCGTCCACGTCGTCCTGGGTAGCAAAGAACGACCGTCACCTTCAAATCATCAACTCGTCCATCTATCACAAGGAAGCCCAGGCTCGCACTCGGGCCATCGAGCAAACCCTGCGCCAGAAGCAACAGCAGAGAGATGATCTGGAACGGACCAAGTTGATCAACCATCTACACCGTGCTGGCAATCGGTCGGCAGCGGTACCAAATCAGTATGAACTAACCGTGCAGGGTATACGTTTTGCCGTTACGAAGAACGGAAGCAAACTCGTCAAGGTTCCCGGTGCGTCGAAACCGTGGTCGCAAGCGCTGGCTGTGCCCAATACTCACCCTTTTACAGGCGATCTCAACTCGGGGCCGACCCCGAAAATGGCCATCGTAGGCGGTGTCAAGTTCTACCGCAGTAAGAACGGGAACTTGTACCGCCATGGAATTGTTAAAGCGCAGCGGTATGTGGCCCGGTCCCCTTTGAATCATCCGCTAACTCTAGCTTGTGGTAGGCAATCCGGCGCCGTTAGGAAGGTCAACGTGCCTTGCCGCAACTTCTCCATGACCGGTAACTCCACTTTTCCAGATTTCGGAACTTCAACCGACACCACGTCGAGACGACTGGGTCTGGTAAGTCCAAAGGATGTTTATACTGACATACACCCGCAGGTTCATGCACCAAAGGCCCCCGGTGCCGATACATCCACGACCCGGCCAAGGTTGCCGTTTGCAAGGACTTTCTCCAACAAGGGGAATGCATTAACGGTGACTCTTGCGATCTTTCGCACGAACTCTCCGCTGAACGCACCCCCACGTGCTTGCACTTCATTAAGGACAGTTGCACAAAACCTGACTGCAAATTCACTCACGCAAAAGTGTCTCCAGCTGCCCCGGTCTGCCGAGAGTTTGGCCTCTACGGCTACTGCGAGAAGGGTGCAAGCTGCACTGACCGCCATGTTTTCGAATGTCCCGACTTCAGCAACACTGGCGTGTGTAATACCAAGGGTTGTAAACTGCCGCACCGGGAGAGGGCGAGCGTCCTGCGCAGGGCCAATGCCCGCGACGACGCGGAGATGGAGGATCTTTCCAGCGACGATGAATCGGTCGATAGCGATGATATCGACTCGGACGAGGTTGACGAGTTTGTTGGCCAGGACGACGATCCTGACTTGGATTTCGCCGAGCAAAAGGACTTCATCCAGTTTTGATGGTGCGGTCCTGGCTCGTCTGTTTTGGTCCTTGGTTTTTCCTAAGCCTTGCCGGCTTATTGATACCCTTTGATGTTTCTGTTTTTCTGTAGCGCAACCCGCTACTCTTTCCGGGTTGGCAGTGGGTAGAGGAGGATAGCAAGAGTTAAAAAAGGAGGAAAGAGAAAAGCAAAAAAGAAAGAAAAGAACTGTTGAAAAGGATGGGTGGATTTCCTTCGAAGAATAACTTAGACTATGCAACCCTGTTATAGATAATAGGAGAGCATGACCGCACTTGATACATGATAACGATAATTGGACTGTAGTGAATAGCGACCACGACGATGTAAGCTCTAAGCAGGTACCGCGAAATGTTATCCTGATCGTCCAATGGCTGATGAGAGTTAGTCTGCCGAAAGCTTAATAGCCACACCATCACTCCCTTTCCTTCTTCATCCGGGCCGGAGTATCATAGATCACCCCGCATTCGCAACCTTACCCCCCTATGCTCTCCGCATGAATATTCGTATGATTTCGCCGCTGCCTAACGAGTGTGACGATGCCTTTTTTTCTGGGCTTCCAAATCATTATCTCGAGGTAACTCCCCGCTTACACTTTCCAAAATCCAACTACATAGCCCTCTTATGTCCTCTGAATGTACACACACAGTATATAGACCAGCACCTGCAGATATCCCACACTCCACTATAGAACTAGTCTCATGATCTCTGTCTATAGCTCCCACCTCCTCTTCCGCACTGTCCCACCTCTCAAAAGTGATCTCTGTAATTGTTTAGTAAGGACTAAGGAGCACTGGGTCTAGGCTAGGTCGTACTACATACAGACAGACCACAAAGCAGTGTCATACATATCCCACATTCTCGGAATTACAACGAGAACCACTGATCTTGTCGGACGTATATGAGACCCTTGCATCGAACACTGTAACGTAGATCCAAGGCGTGCGGCCGCCGTACGTTCGGTTGAGCAAACCGGTTACCGAACCGTCCCAGGTCCGACAAAGGGGTTTTGGAATGAGGGGTAGGAATTGAGAATTGTCGGCTCATGTTATTGTTGGTGGCAGATTATATATATATATATATATATATATATAGAGAGAGAGAGGATGGAGACAAATACCTTGGCTGCTGGTCTGTCTTCTGCTTTGAGGTTGACGATCTAATATACACCCTTTGACAGAATAAACACATCGCAACAAGTACACTTATTCAGTAAACATGACGACAACCACGAATGGACACATAAACGGAGATGACCCCAAAACAAAGTTCACACTTAAAGACTCACCGGTGGAAAATCTTAGGCCGTTGAGGGTGGTTGTTATCGGCGCTGGGTATAGTGGGATTGGGGCGGCGATTAGGTGAGCAGTCTACGCTTCATCTCATTGAGATGATGGCATGACCGAATAGATACTGACAAATACGGATGTGCTATGCAGGATACCAGAGAAACTACGAAACGTCGAGCTAGTGGTTTATGAAAAATACGAAGGCATCGGAGGGACATGGTAAGTTTACGCTTTCCCCATACACTTCTCCAGACACTAGCGTAGAGGTAGGCAACGATACTGATACAACGAGAAACGAACAGGTGGGTGAACACATATCCAGGTATATACGACCTCGTCATGGTCCCTAAACAGCAGCAGGAAACCAAGCGAATGATGAACTAACCGATAGTAAACGAATGAAAAAGGCGTCGCCTGCGACATCCCCTCCCATTCCTACCAGTTCTCCTTCGCTCCCAACCCGAATTGGTCCAACCTCTACGCGCCGGGCCACGAGATCCAGAAATACCTGCAAGACGTGGCCGAAAGATTCGGAGCGAAGAGGTTCATCAAGTTATCGCATAAAGTGGAGGAGTGCGTGTGGGATGATGGGCAGAAGAAATGGTTAGTCAGTACCATTCTCCTCCGAGCCGAATGATCATGCTGATAGACAGCGAACGGAAAGGCAAATCAAAGTCAAGAACCTGGTTACTGGAGAGGTGTTCAACGACTCGGCAAACGTGCTCATTACTGCTCGAGGTCAGCTTAGCGAGCCGCGATGGCCGGATATTCCGGGGACTGATAAGTTTGAGGGGAAGAAGATGCATACGGGGGCGTGGGATAAGAGGTAAGGAATCGTCTGAGTGATATGTTGGAAAAAGATGTGAAAACGGCATCGTGCTGACTTGCATCATAGCTACGACTTGCGCAACAGGAAGATCGCTGTTGTGGGCAACGGTTCCAGTGCCATTCAGATCGTACCCAAGCTCCAGGAACTCGAAGGGACGACACTCTCATGTTTCATACGATCGCCAACCTGGATCTCGTCAGCTTTTGGGGATGGCACCATGAAAGACCTAGGGCTAGATCCCAAAGTGACTGAGTGTAAGTTTCCATCATCCTCAAACTACAGGGCATCATAAAGACTAACAACCCACTCTACTACAGTCACCGAAGAACAAAAAGCCATCTTCCGGTCCGACCCCTCCGCCCTCCTCAGATTCCGCAAAGCCTTCGAAGACTTCGGCACCTCCCTCCACAACTCCACCGTGGCCGGACACCCGATGACCGTCGAGGGACAAGCCTTCTTCAAGGCAGACATGGAATCCAAGCTCTCCGGGCGTCCCGACCTCCTAGCCAAAATCATCCCCGCCTTCGCCCCGGGTTGCCGGCGCCTCACACCAGGGAAAGGCTACCTCGAAGCCCTGCAAGAGCCCAACGTGACCACAATCCATGACCCCATTTCGCATATCACCACCACCGGTATCGCGCTCACCACAGAAAAACAAATCGACGCCGACGTAATCGTCTTCGCCACCGGCTTCCAAGCCTGCACCTCCCCTCCCTTCCCCATCATCGGCCGCGCCGGCCTCACTCTCGCCTCGCGCTGGTCCCAACACCCAGATAGCTACCTCGCCCTAGCCGTCGACGGGTTCCCCAACTACCTGATGCTGTTCGGCCCAAATACGACCATCGGGTTCGGCAGCTTGAACCGGATCCTGGAGGCGCAGGTGGACTACGTCGTCTCGGTAATCCGCAAATTACAAAAAGAGGATTACGCGTCCATGGAGCCGAAGCCGGATAGGGTCAAAGACTTTGTGGCATTTGTGGATGCCTACTTTAAGGATACGGTGTACCTGGACAAGTGCAAGAGTTGGTATCGGTCGGAGGGAGGGGTGGGGAACAGGATTGTGGCGCTGTGGCCGGGGTCGACGCAGCATGCTGTTGAGACGCTGAGGAGTCCGAGGTGGGAGGATTGGGTTTATGAGAGCGCAGACAGCAGTGGGAATGGGCTGAGGTGGTTGGGGAATGGATGGAGTTGGACGCAGACGGAGGGTGATCCGAGTTGGTATCTGAATCCGGAGGAGATTGAGTTTCCGTGGGAGGGGAAGCCGGAGGAGAATCCGAAGTATAAGTCGAAGCCGTGGTCGCATTGAGAGAACGACAGCTGTAGGGACTGTCTAGTTGATAGTCAGCTAAGGATTATCATCACTTACATTCGGCCTGTAGCAACTTTGCGGTCTGCCCAATGTATATCCCACAGGCACAAGATCAAGTCCGTAAGAGAGACCGAGGGAAATGATTAGTATAGTGATTAATATTGTCGTCTGTATTGGATAGCTGTAAGTGGTCATCTTCGGTCGCCTTTGCCGATAGACTGGCATGAGTAATTTCAAGTAAAGGCACCGTAACGTGATACACAAACCGCTGCATGAACTCCTTAAGCGCCAGCCTTGAATGTCCTTCCACTCGCTGTCTTCTTCTCCTTTTCTTCGGTATCGGGCCTGGCTCTCCGGAGAACCTGGAGGAAGTCGGCGGTGCGTTTGCGCATACGCGAGTGGATATAAGCCTGGGACAGAATGTCAGAGGGGGATCTCTGCCCATCACGTTTCCCAATGCACCTACCTTAGAGGCCTTGATGTGATAATGGAAGTAGTCGCGGAAGGTCTGGATATGGGAGATAACATCGGGCATCCGCTGAGGAGTAAGATGGCGAGGGAACAGGACTGTTTACTGTTAGTCAAGTCCAGATACAGCTCGTTTTATGGGCCGGCATACCGAAAGTGACATAACCAATTTCGCCTGTACCAGTATTCTTGACCCCAGGAACATTCTGGAGCTCGAGAGGAGGATCGTTACGGAACAGAACCTGAGGGGCGTTCTGGATCGCTCTGCGCCGGGCATCGACGAATTCCTGGATGAAGACCTTGCCGAATACTCTGTCCGTTTCTTCCCTAAAGATGGTGCTGAATATGACAGTCACACGGTCGTGGCTGGCCTTGACGTAGATGGCCTCCTCTTCTCGGTAGTGAATAGCCTTGACCTCTCCACCCTCACGGACACCCTGTGGCGCCTCCTCGGATGTAAACTTGGATGCTTCCTCCTTCAGGGCGTAGTGTTCCTGGTAGGCCTGCTCGAAGGGCGCGGCCATGGCATTGCGCTTCAACAGGGCAATCTTCATGACAAGGGCATCGCGAGCCTCCTGTTCGGCGGGGAGGTTCTCGAGGTCGACCTGGATGGAAAAGTCATAGCCGGCCTCGGGAGGGACAACGAGATCGCCATATTCGCGGTTGAGGACCTGCTCAGCGCCGTAGCGAACGAGATCCTGGAAGCATCGAATTTGAAGAGAGACGAGGATCTTGGTCTTGGATTCGGGGGTGGAGATGTGGAAGACGACGCCGTCAAAGTCGGAGACAGTCTGGTCGATGTTGACGGGGGAAGCTCTGGAATGCGCGGTGACGGCGGCGGTAGCGTCAGTGCAAGTTCAGGGGCGGACAGGCGCACTGCGCGTTCGGGCTGGAAACTTGGTAAACATACCCAGGAGCGAAACGCTCGGTGAGCACCGCCTGGATCAGGACGTTCTGGTAGTCAAGCAGCAACATGGTGACTGCAATTCCTCGTTGTATATATCCGGCGCCGTCGAGTTGTTGAAGCCGGGTCGGGTCAGTTGCGTTGGTTCAAGTGTCGGGGGTGGGGCCGTGATAGGTAGCTATTAGAGCGGTCACCTCAGCACGGGCGGGCAGTGCTACAGAGCAATGGAAGCAGCACAGCTGGAGGTCGGCCAACAAGGTCAGAGCAGGTCCTCGCTTCGGGGCATGGAAGGCTGGCTGCCACTGACGTTGCTGGCTCCAGGCTTCAGCACTTTGGCTCCACTTATGGCGCCGGGAGACATGCCGCCAAGCCTGGAAACTGCCCCGCAGAACCCGTCCAGGCCGTGAGACGATGCGGCGGACCGGGCCACTCTCAGACAGGGGCCGGGCAGCCACAGCGGACAGTGGTGAACTGGGCAGGCAGTGGCTGATGGAAACGACGAAAGTTCTTATCTTATCGCTTGCCGGCGGGCAACGCCAAAAAAAAAGTTCAGGGACGGCCACTGCGCAGCGGCGACACGATTGTGATAGTGGACATTGAATCGCGAGACCTTGCGCATGTTGTTTTGGACCAGCATCTTGTACTAGTGGCTGTCCAATTGTCGCAAATATGGTCAAATCATACCTGTAAGATCCGCGATCCTCCCATTCATTGTCTCGCCTGATGACATCTCTAATACACACGGATACAACAGCAAGTTCGAGCCCTCCAAGTCCTTCGGCGTCGTCGCAACCAGCTCCTCGAATCTCGTCTGGACTTCCTCCAAAGACAAGTCTGGCACCGGCGCCGGCCAGGCCATCGTCGCCGCCAACAATGAGGTTCTAACCTGGGATATCAAGAAGGGCGAGCTCCTCAACCGCTGGAAGGACGAGAACTGCAAGGCCCAAGTCACCGCCATCGCCCAGAGCAAGACCGATCCCGACGTATTTGCTGTCGGCTACGAAGACGGCAGCATCAGGCTGTGGGATAGCAAGATCTCCACCACCATCGTCAGCTTCAATGGACACAAGTCGGCAATCACGATACTGGCCTTCGACAAGTCGGGAGTGCGCCTGGCCAGTGGCGCAAAGGATACAGATGTAATCGTTTGGGATTTGGTCGCCGAAGTCGGCCAGTACAAGCTACGAGGACACAAGGATCAGATCACAGGACTGCGATTTATCGAGCCCGAGCCGCAAATACCCGAGGGCGGCGACGACGAAGAGCAGGCCATGGTCCTGGACAACGAAGCGACAGAAGGTTTCCTCTTGACGACCGGCAAGGATGCGCTCATCAAGCTCTGGGATCTTTCATCACGGCATTGTATCGAGACCCATGTGGCACAGAACAGCGGCGAGTGCTGGGCGCTCGGTGTTTCGCCTGACCTGAGTGGATGTGTAACAGCTGGCAACGACGGCGAAATGAGGGTATGGGCTTTGGATGTAGCAGGACTCGCTTCTTCAGCACGCAAGGTCGATCTCTCTCAAGCAATCAACTTCCTCCACGATCGCGGCACACTACACCGTTCGWGCAAAGAAAGGGCCGCCGAGGTCATCTTCCACCCCCGTCGCGACTATTTTGCGGTACATGGCGTCGAGAAGTCTGTCGAGATTTGGAGGATACGAAATGAGGCCGAAATCAAGAAGAGCTTGGCAAGGAAGCGTAGAAGAAGAAGGGAGCTGGCTGCGAAGAAGGGCAAGAAGGAGGCGGAGGCGGAAGAGGAGGACGACAAGGCCGACGATATTTCAAAAGCAGACATCTCCGACGTGTTCGTGCAGCACGTTATCGTTCGTACAACAGGCAAGGTTCGGTCGGTCGCCTGGGCCCTTAGCCAAGGAACCAAGGATCTCCAGCTCCTTGTTGGAGGCACCAACAACCTGCTAGAGACATATACGATTGTTGGAAAGGATAAGCTCAAGTCCAAGGGTGATTCGCCAGACTACAACAAGGCGCTTGCGGTAGAGCTTCCCGGACACCGAACGGACATTCGTGCCCTCTCCATCAGCTCAGACGACAAGATGTTGGCCTCGGCAGCAAACGGTTCGCTCAAGATCTGGAACATCAAGACCAACACGTGTATCAGGACATTCGAGTGTGGCTACGCTCTCTGCTGCTCTTTTCTGCCGGGCGACAAGGTGGTTGTGGTTGGAACCAAGGAGGGTGAGCTTCAGCTTTATGATGTGGCCTCTGCATCTCTATTAGAGAGCGTCAACGCCCATGAGGGCCATGCTATCTGGTCACTACAGGTCCACCCCGATGGCAAGTCTGTTGTCTCTGGTGGTGCTGATAAGACAGCCAAGTTCTGGGACTTCAAGATCGTTCAGGAACAGGTTCTTGGCACGTCAAGGACAACCCCCAAGCTCAAGCTTGTCCAGTCCAAGATTCTCAAGGTATCAGACGATATTCTGAGTCTCAGGTTCTCCCCCGACGCGAAGCTGCTTGCTGTTGCTCTTCTCGACAGCACTGTCAAGGTCTTCTTCGTCGACTCCCTCAAGCTTTACCTCAACCTTTACGGTCACAAGCTGCCCGTCCTCAGTATGGACATCTCCTACGACAACAAGCTTATTGTCACAAGTTCCGCCGACAAGAACATCAGAATCTGGGGTCTCGATTTTGGTGACTGCCACAAGGCTCTCTTCGGTCACCAGGACTCCATCCTCCAAGTCGCTTTCGTTCCTCACAACTCGGACGGCAACGGCCACCACTTCTTCAGTGCCAGCAAGGACCGCACCATCAAGTACTGGGATGCCGACAAGTTCGAGCAGATCCAGAGAATCGACGGCCATCACGGCGAGATCTGGGCCATCGCCGTCGCCCACAGCGGCCAGTTCCTCATCAGCGCTAGTCACGACAAGAGCATCCGCGTATGGGAGGAGACCGACGAGCAGATCTTCCTCGAGGAAGAGCGCGAGAAGGAGATCGAAGAGCTGTACGAGAGCACGCTCACCACCTCTCTCGAGCAAGACCCCGACGCCGAGGACGAGAACCGCGAAGTCGGCGCCGCGTCCAAGCAGACGGTCGAGACGCTCATGGCGGGTGAGCGCATCGCCGAGGCGCTCGAGCTCGGCATGGCCGACCTCAACGCCATCAAGGAGTGGGAGGAGGCCAAGCAGCAGAACCCCAACGTGGCGCCGCCGCAGCGCAACGTGCTCTTCATGGCGCTCGGCAACATCAGCGCCGAGCAGCACGTCATGAACGTGCTCCAGAAGATCAAGGCGTCGGCGCTGCACGACGCCCTGCTCGTCTTGCCGTTCGCCACCGTCCCCATGCTCTTCACCTTCCTTAACATCTTTGCCATGCGCTCCATGAACATCCCGCTTACTTGCAGGATTCTGTTCTTCATGCTCAAGACCCACCACAAGCAGATCGTGGCGAGCAAGACGATGCGCGCCATGTTGGATGGCATCCGCACCAACTTGCGTGGCGCGCTCAAGCGCCAGAAGGACGAGATGGGATACAATATTGCGGCGCTCAAGGTCGTGGGCATGCAGTTGCAGCATAAGAGCGTGAAGGATTATGTTGATGAGAAGTGGGAGGAGGAGAATGAGGAGAATAAGGCGGTTAAGAAGCGCGCTTTCGTGCACGTTTCTTAAGTGTCGGATGGTTGGGGTTGGTGGCGAGAGCAAAAGCCAGCATGAATGTAGGTGACAGACAGGTGGAGGAAGGGTAGTGTAGGTGGGTGGAGTAGAAGGGCTCCGAGAGAGCACAAATCTGTTCAGCACATAACATAACATACATATGGTGTCTGACATAGAGGAGAGAGGGGTGGACGGTGTTGATACCGTTCCTCTCATATGGTAAAATAGGGCAACATTTCTTATTTTGGAGTTGGAATCTAGTTAAAACGGCATTGCATAGTATTTCTTTCCTTTGATGTCCCAAATTGCCATGTCTTCGCTTGTCCCCATCAAGTCCTCCATCTCAACTTCCGGAGTAGAAGCGCGTGGTGTCTTTGATATGCCTCCGTCTTCGTGTTGCCGCAACTTATCGCCCACTGTCATTGTTCGTCTTCCTTTCCCCCATCTTTATGTTTCCATCCTCTCCATCTTCCAATTTTCCCACCGTTCACTTCCCATCTTTCACCCTCTCACCCTCTCACCCTCCCGTCTTCCCATCTTGCCTCTTCCTTTCCCCCCTTCTCGTCTTCCTCCCTTCCCCCTTCTCTCCCCTTTTTCACCCCCATCCCCCTCTCCCCTTCCCTCTCCCTCTCCCTTATCCCCCTACCCCCTCCCTTACATAACACAACACCTAACCTCCAACCCAGGATCCCCTCCACTCGGTCCACCACCMAGCTTCACCCCCTTCTTGATCTTCGTAACCATCCTGACCTGATTCCGATCATACACCCCCCTTAAATCGCACTCCGGACACGGTTCGGCGCGGGCAATGTAAGCGGGGGGAGCGGGCTTGGCTACTAGGTGTTGGTGGTGAGGGCAGTTATGTTGAATTTGTTGGTAGGGGGGGCCGGGGAGGTGGACGTGGCAGGTGTTGTGGCCTTGGATTTGAACTTGGCCTTGAATGGAAGGGGTGAAGGGAGGGGAGAAGGGAGAGGTGTGGTTGGGGGTATGGTTGGCATGGGGATGTTGCTGGTAAGGGCAGAGGGGTTGGTGGCAGAGGCCATCGGGGGATTGGTGGTAGAGGTAGTTGTGGTTGTGCGTGTGCGTGTTGTTGTAGGAAAAAGAGGGACAGGTGGTGAAGCCGGCTCCCGGGAAGCATGGGATGGTGATGCGCATCCAGCGGTGTTTGCAGTGGGTGTCTTTGTAGAGGGTTGTTTGGCACATTGTGATGTTTCCTGTTGATGGGGTGCTGCTGATGTAAGGGTTGTTACGTGGTATGTTCAGCTTCTACTTCCACTTCCCAAAGGGCATGAGACGCGGTGCTATAAAGGTATGGAGGTGAGGGGTGGTTGACTGGCTGGGTGGCGGTTGTGATGGCTTGCTATTGAGTTCTTTTCTGCTTTGCTTCTTAGGGAAGGCGCGATGGCGGTTGAGCAGAGTTGACTTTGACGGTTCGCGGTCGAGGACCTGCTTGACTAGTAGGCGCCGCGAGATTCGAAGGTCAGCGAGGAAGCGTTGAGAATGACTCCTTGTAGTTGATTTGAAGATCGAGCGGGTGAAATTATTTTCCTGGGAAGGAGGGGCGAGCGACTCTGGTTTGTGTGGGTGAACTATGCCGATGATCAGACGGAAGGGGCAGTCACTCACGAATTTCTCTGTGGCCTCGACTTGTGGATCATGGATATCGCGAGGATTGCGATGAGTTTGATCATGTCGTCCAATGTCACAGGATACAAACGCGACAGCTAGTGTTTGGGACCGAGTGTTGGAATCGAACCCCAAACAGAAATCAACTTGATCCATGGTGAGATCTTGGATAATCAGACGCTTACGGACCCTCCGGCTGAGAATGGGATTATTTTCTACCAGTTCTTCACCCAGTCTTGTTTAGATTCCTATCTGAGTTCGAGGCGAGGAAGGGACGGATCGATGGAAACGACCAATAGTATATATTTGTGTTTTCGTTGGAGTTAACTACCTAATCATCCTGATAATCCAAAATAAGGTGCTCTTGATTCCTTTTTCCGTCCCTCTACATCGTTAATTCATCAACCAATCGCTTCGTCATGCCTTGAGATTTACGCTGCTTGTTCCGGGTCTCTTCTCCCATTTTGTGGCCTTTATCCAACGGATGAACCCATCACGACTCCTCTTCTGAAGCAGGGGAAGTAGGTGTCGGCACTGGGGATGTGCTCTGGGACCGGCCTCTTTTTGTAGAATCCACATCTGCACTTCCGTCCTGCTGTGGCTTTTCATGGGTCTCATTTGAGACGTTGTTACCGTCCTCTTTGTCAGCTTCCTCGCTGGCGGAGATGTCTGCAGATGAGTGGTGTTCCTGCTCCTCCTCATGCTCCTCCTGATCCTGAGCCATCTCTTGCTCCATCTCCTGAGCCATCTCTTGGTCCACATCCTGGTCCACATCCTGGTCTTGCTCCTGTTGGTCTTGATCCATATCCTGGTCTTGCTCCTGCTGGTCTTGATCCATCTCCTGGTCCTGATCCTGATCCTTCTCCTGCTCCTCCTGGCCCTGGTCCATCTCCTGGTCTTGCTCCTGGTCCTGATCCTGGCCCATCTCCTGGTCCTGCTCTTCCGATGCTGCTCCAGCCTCCGGAGATGATACTGACTCGGCAGGCCGTTGGTCAGCCGACTGTTCCTGGCCCTGGCTGTCCTGCACAGTATTCCTGGCCTCTTGTTCGGCCAGCAGCTGACCGGCTGGTGACGCTTCATCTGACTCGGATTGTGGTTCTTGTGCGTCCGATGGCTGTCCCGCAGGCTGTTGTCTCGGAGGAGTCACCGGGGGATTCGGGGCTGGACCGGAAGCCGCCGCCTGAGGCGGTTGGGTGCTGCCATTGACGCTTACAGGACCGGGGACAGGCTGAGGGGGAGCTGGTCCGGGCGGCCTAAACTCTCTCGGCCCGGGAAATGGTGGCACTGGCACCATTCCCGGTGCTGGACCGGGAACTTGCCCCGGTCCGCCCGGTGCAAACGGGGGAGGTTGAGGCGGAAGGTTGGGAGGAGGCGCAGCAGGCTGCGCGTACGGAGGGGCGTGGGGGGTTGCATAAAAGGGCGTGAATTGAGGAAATTGAACTATCATTGGCACCTGGAACTGTGGACCATATGTATATGGTGCCGGGTGGGCTCCCGGGTATGGCTGTGGCGGAGGTCCTCCTTGGTATGGTGCACCTTGATGAGGTGCACCTTGATGAGGTGGGTATACTGGGCCTCCTGGGCCAGGTTGGGGATATGGCGGGTAGCCGGGGTGGCCATGAGGAGGACCTGGCATATGGGGGGCTTGGTGCGGAGGACCATAGTGAGGGGGAGGAGGAGGAGGAGGAGGCTGGCCATAGCCATGCTGAGGATTGAATGGGGGCGGTCCCGGCTGATAAGGGTATCCTGGCGGCGGTTGATGATGAGCCACTTGCGGAGGATACGTGGGCTGTAACTGATGATACTGCGGAGGGATTTGGTTAGGCTTAGGCTGATAGGGGTTGAAAAATGGAGGCTGAGGCTGTGGAGGCTGAGGCGGTTGAGAGTAAGACGGCTCTCTAGGAGGCCGAGGAGCATAGGGATGATGGTTCACCGTCCATTGGGCGGGAGGTCTGTCGAGTTGCTGACCAGGTTGTACAACGACAGGACCGTTGGTCTTTTGTGTGCGTGACCCTGTCGGCGGCACCTGGGCACCGGGCGGTCTTGGAGCAGCCTGCGAGTTCACATTCGCCCCTAGAGCTGCAGTGTGCGTGGAAGAAGCGGAAGAAATTGAGATAGCACGAGCAGGAGTATTCCTGGCGGCTCCGTCACGGTTCCCTTCTCCAGTCATGGTCACGCGTTGCTGAGATCCCCTCGCGCTTCCACCACTCGAAGACGCAGTCGGTTGCTGTTGTGGTTGCTGTTGAGGTTGTGACTGTTCAGATCCTTCTCGAGATGCCGGTTGAGGTGCTTGCGGATTAACGATGAACTCAACACGGGCTCCCGGTCTTGGTTGATCGGAACCCGGGGAATCACCTGGATTTGATTTGGGCAGCTCGATGCCTGTGCCCTCCAGGATTTTCTCGCGGGAATCCCACCAGCCTTGGATGGTTGGGATGGGAATCTTCCACCACTCGGAAGCCTCAACATAAGTAGGAGCACGATACCAGACCAGCTGTCCGTTGGCGTCGCGGGTCGCAGTTTGGGGGACGGGTTCCTGTTCGTGTGGCGGCTGGCCGATTCGACGACGAGGTGCCTTGCGTGGACGATAATCGGCAATTCGATGGTTCAGCAGGAATTGCAGAACCTCGATTTTGCGTTCCCTGGTATAAGAGCGTTCGACCCTCCTCACAGGCTTGGGGGCCGTCCAGGGACGTTCTGATATTGGTTTTGGAGCTGGGCCACGCTTCTTGGCCGGGACTCCTTTGGCGGTCAAGCGCACAACTGGGGGCGGCGGAGGTTTCCTGGGTGCCATAACCAGTTTATATGAGCACTGCTCGAGATTTAAGCAGTCTTGAAGGTGGCGAGACTGGTCATAGAGTGTGAAGAGAGCAGACCTACACCGACGCGTTGGCTCATGGTCGCCCGATCACGTCTGCTGCAATCGTCGGTGGTCCGGTGGTGGTTTGGCTGCGTGCTTGCTTGTCCGGCGTTCGGTTACTGGTGGCGTGCAGACCACTCCAAAAAGAGTTAGACAGAGGAGATGGTGTCCAATCGCCGGCTGAGCAAAGTGGGAACCAATTACGAATTTGCTTTGTCTCGCAGTTTTAGCTAGATGTGCGTCCACGGAGCCTGGGGTACGTACGCCCTCACATTTAGTCAATTCAAAACAAACAGGTTGGTGAAGATATCGATGAGAAGAGGTAGGTTAGCAAGCAGCTCGAGGCAAGTAATGGCTTTGCCCGTGTATGCAAACAGTTCGGCGAGCCTCTTTTCTGTGGCACTGAGGAGAAATGTCTGTGGGGAAACGCGTTGTGGAGACAACTTCATAGCGCAAATCTTGACTGGCTACACTGCAACTGCACTCATCAACATTCGGCAAAACTCGAAAAAGCTGCAAGTGGTGAAGAGGTGCCCCGAGTTTCTACACAATACAGTCATGAATGAATATTTGTTACATCCGAATCTTTCATTGGCAGCGTTGGCCATCTGGCTGTTGATATCGACAACGCTGATCACAACACTGACAGCCGTTTAGCTTGGTCAAATTATACTTGCCGTTCTGGGTATTCGCAGGCATCACGGGAGAAATGTTCCTTCCTCCAAGGTATCTATTTGGTATGCTTTCATCGTAGCACCACGGAGCCAAATTCAGCAACAATCGGACCGGAGTTGATGGCATGTCACCATAGGTGATACCTGATGAGAAGAGGCTTATTGATAACTGAGCAGAGGCTGAAGGGAACTTTGAGAGCAGATGACAGAGAAGGCGAATATAATGGAGGCTTCATCGCGTACTGCGCCCGCCAATGTTGTCATGAAACGCCAAATGAAATCGGGAAGGCAGTGAGCTCAGACCAACCAACGCCCGAAGCCTCGTGCCGTGGAAGACCTGCCCCAAAGGTTCCCCAGAGCCTCCAACAAACCCCAAATATAGCGGCTAAGCCCCGCTATCCGTCCCACTCAAGGGATACCCTTACCCCCTTCGAGCGGTGCCTGGCTGCGGTCTCCAACTGCCTGCCCTATGCCTGCCAGTCTGCGCCAGCCTAGTGTAGAACAATTTGGACTTTGGGGACCTCGTCCAATCTCCGCGTGTCGCGAACCGAACCCAGATCCCTCCCCGTCTGAGAACGATGCCTCCAACTCGCCGACGAGCTGAAAGATTACGTCCTTTCCGATGGCGCCGGGCGCAGAACCCAGATCTACACAAGCTTCTTCTCCTCCAAGTTCCCAGTCCGTGACTCTATAGTCAACAACATCACCGCCATCCCGGCCGACGGCATCTTTGTCAACCAACGCCTTCTTGGATATAACACCACCATTCGCTTTCTTTGTCGTCGTCTTAGCTCTCGACCAACTTGAACGCCGCGCGGCGCTTACATATCAACAGTTCAGACAACAATCCTACCTACAACTACGCTTCGTTTTCTATATCCCATTTTCCAACCGACTATATATCGATACCCGACACCATACTCTGCAATTGTAATCGTTACTGTATCTATACATCATCATGGGCCTGTTCGCAAAAAAGAAGCACAGCCACGAAGAGGCCGACTCCGAGGCGCATTCCCCATCTCCCAATACGCACCTCGGTGCCCCCGAAATCACGTTCGTCCGTACCGATACGTTTACCGAGGAGAGGATCTTTCCTCCTGCGAGCCCTATAACCGAGAATGATGCCGACCGCGACTCGTACCTGTCCGCCGAGACGGCATCAGGAACGCCAGCAAGGGGTCGTCTTAGTCTGGACGTCTTCCGCAGCAACCGCAGTCGTAGCCAATCTATGAGCAGCAATCCCAAGAGCCCCGGAGCCAAGCGCATGTCACGATTCAATTTACACCGTAGCCCAGTGAGCTCCGAGAATGTGCCTCAGAACCTGCCGGACGTGCCTGCTATCGTGGTCCCCGAAGGCGATGAAGATAAGGAGGGCAAAGAGGCCCAATGGGAGAAGCGCGCAACCATGTTGGCACGCAAAAACTCCGAGGTTCGCAGTCGTCCAGGAACCCGTCCGGCTAGCCCTACCCGCAGCGTTAGTAACGACTTTGCCCGTATGCGCCTGGGGAGTGGTCCCACCGAAGTGGATGAATGGCCTTTGAAGAACGAATCTAGGGGTTTCGCACCTCCTCCGCCTGCAACCAAAGCTGTTTCGTCCAAAGCTATTGATGAAGATATCCAGCAGGCCATCAAGTTGCATGAAGAAGGAAACTTGGAGGAGTCCACTGCTCTATTTGGAAAGCTGGCTGACCCGGAAGGGGCAAATAATCCCCTAAGCCAAGTTCTGTACGGCCTTGCTTTGCGGTATGTGCCTCCTTACCTCTTCCGCTCCGATGTTCCATCCGTCTCTTGTGCTTGTTCGTAAGGCAGTGATTCGGGTGTGTTGCCCAGGATGTTCTGTTGCGTCTATTGCGGCAATGGCTCTGTGACACTTGACAACTGTATACGGGTGTATCTGTCCATCGCTAACGCGAAATGCAGGCACGGATGGGGATGCACCCCTGACGCAGCCAAAGCCGTGACATACCTCTCAGCAGCAGCCTCAAACGCCGCCGAAATCGAACAACTCGCTCTCCAGGCTGGGCTCAAGAAGGGCGGCGCTGCCAAAGGCGAGCTCGTCCTGGCCATATTCGAACTGGCAAATTGTTTCCGTCATGGCTGGGGTATTCCTAAAGACCCGATAGCCGCGAAACAATACTACGAGACAGCGGCAAATTTGGGAGATTCCGGTATGTTCCCCGAGTACCGAGTCTCTATTTGTCGGCTAACAGTTACCGTGAAAAGACGCCATGAACGAAGTAGCATGGTGCTACCTTGAAGGTTTTGGCACCAAAAAGGACAAAGTTAGTATTGCATCCATCAACACACCACCATCTACCAACGACGATGTTTTTTTTCTCGGGGCAGCCTTGTGGGCTCTTGCTTTCTTGTGCAACTATTGGGCATCAATGAGGCTTGGTCAGCAGCGCAAATCGGAGGGGAGATTCACCTCGGTTGGCCGTTTCAAAGAGATATATCACACATAAGGCTGACCAACAACTCTCGCCATTAGTACACCGCCGCAAAATATTACCGCCTGGCGGAGAAGAACGGAAACAAGATCATGGGCAATACCTGGTAAGCGCTTTCATCTTTCTTTGCCAAGCATCAACCACCCACACTCACAACACACCGACGCAACCCATTGACGACGGTTACCGAGTATCGGGACATTCCGAAGCCGCAGGCTGGGTCTCTCAGAAATGACTCGCGGAGGCAATGTGACAGGGTGCTAGTCCTCCCTTGGGACATCAACGACCAAGCATCTTTGCTCGCCCTGTTTCTCACATGTTATGGTGTTGTGCATGGCCTTGGGTATTCTCCTCTCAGCCGCTTCCTGAGGAAGTATCAGGTTGAGAAAGGGGGTCTGATGCCGGGACGACCACGTTGAGTCTAAAATTGGACCTTCAACGTTAATCGGCCGCCGAGCACATCACTCCGTTTTCCTTTTCCATTCACGCAGATTCACTCCTTCCTGGACTCTAATACTTGCTCCCCACCCTCCTCCGTTTCACACCACGTCCAAAGTGACTAACCCGTCGTCATACACTAGGATCTGGAAGGAAAAGTATGACCCGGGAAAAAAGAAGTAAAGGGAGGGGGGTCTAATTATTCATCGGGTTTTTTTTGAACATTCAAAAGGGCAGCGAAAAGGGGAAGCGAGAACAGGGTTACCGTGCGAAAAGAGCCCAAAAACATGTTCTAGACACTTGATCTCTGTGCTATCTATGGTCTCAACGGCCGGATCTGAAACAGCCAGCCAGTCAGTCAGTCAGTCAGTCAAAGAGCGGTGGGTTGGCAGCGTTGCTGTTCTTTTTTTTTTTTTTTTTTTTTTTTTTTTTTTTTTTTTTTTAACACTTGCATGGATCCTATGTCAAGGCCAACCAGCAACTCGGCAACAGCAACTGCCGTTCAACCACATGGTCTCGTGTGGTTTGCGGTGTCAGACACTGCAAAGGGTGCAGGATCGGCAAGGATCAGGATCAGGATCAGGAGCAGGATCGCCCGGAATCCGGAGTTCGTGCTCGATCTCCTTTCCCAGCCATGCCATCGGTCGTCGTGCCTGCTATTTCCTTCACTTCGTTCTAGTCCCCGAATACCTACCTACCAAGAGCCCACGCGTGTGTCATAGATCCCTACTAGAGTATGTTTATGTTCACGTGTGGTTTTTAAACCGCGATTTATCCAAGTATATCTTTCTGCGCGAGCAAGAGAAATGGTTTGCCGGCCTCTCTATTTACGAACGACACTTGGAATGATTTTCACACCTTCCCAGCCTCCATGGAGCCTTCTCCTTTCCAAAGAAAAGAAAAGACCATTGCTTGGTCCGGCCTGACAAGTCCTTGGGACCAGTTTGGCGGATGGCGATGTCATGATATGCCATGCTGGGTCGTCGTGTGGTCCAAACAAAGATCAATATCTGCTGCCTACTACCATTCCCGCCATTCAACACAGTAGGCTCTACAACAAAAAAGGAAAGAGGTTGACGTTTGTTTACACTACACGTCTGTCGTTGGATTTCCCCCTCACTCCCGGTCCGGGTCCGGGTCAAGTATCCGGAGAAGTGAAGTCGTATCCTTTACTGACAGGACTGATGAGGCGGCAGTGAAGGGTTGCAGTACTGCGGCTCGCGAATCGATCGAGCGGTAGTAGATCAATGAGGATGAGAGAAGAAGAAGGAGAGGCGGGTGTAGAATTGCATGTGTCATGTGTCAACTGTCCAATGTTGATGCAGCCACTTTGGGAATTTTTTTTTGTATGCTTGTAGATTGTAATGGTGAGAACATCAAGGGATGAAGATGGGATAACTCGTGGAGTGGGAAGGTGGTGAGAATTGTACAATACCTAGACTGGAGGTCGATGTAGCATTCGAAGTGAAGTCGTTTTGCCCAACTTCCATTGTATCGCAGGCATCTGGGTCATCTCCATGGGTTAGAGATACGGCAGAGTGTCATCGTTGATGATCATTTTGTTGTTGTCATTGTTGTTTTTGGTACGGTCGGTTATTGATATCCTTGTCGTTGCCATTACCGTTGTCATTGCCGTTGCCGCCGTCAGTCGTCGTTGTTTATCTCCGGATACCACCGTAAACCATATCCATATCTTGATTCTATCACTTCTCAAATCTATTTTTTCCGATTTCCTTTTCTGAGACATATGATTCCCTATCGTGATCCATGTGATCCATGTGATCCATGATGATGATCCATCCCCAACCTCTTCAATTTTTTTGCTCTCTCACGACTGCTGCGAAGCATCCGCATCTTGAAACTCTGAAACATCCACTATTGGACGAATGTTTCTCGGCTCCGATTCCATTCCTCACCCAACCACTCAGGCCGCAAGAAACCTGAAACGTCGTTTCAGATTTTAGTTTTTTTTTCTTCTTGTCTGCAGCTGCATTGCATAAGTGCATGCATATGCCGACCCCTTAAACCGCTACGCTACGCTGCCGGCTACAGTACATACGCTAAAACATCCCACACTTCCACTCGGCCTTCAGCCCACTCACCCAACGGTCAGCGTATGCAAGTCGTAAGAACTTCACAATTCAAGGTCCGCTAACGACTGCAAGGAAATCTCTTTTCGTCTTTGGTCCCGTGCTTTGCTGTCACTGATTCGAACGGGAAATGACCAGTAGAGATTCAAGAAAGGGTCAAGACTTGATGTTGCTTTGCATATGTAAGGGTTTTCCTTTTTTTCACGATTACAGAGGCTGAAGAGGTTCGCTGTGAAAGCTCGGCGGCAGTGCCACTGGTCGATCACTTCCGATGCGATATGCAACTGCCTTACCCGTCATTCTGGGTCGCGTCGGTCGGTCTCCCGATTCCCGCCATGTGGTGGACTGGTGGTGTGGTCCGAGGTGCCCGGTGCGATGTCTGGTGCCGGGCGTTTCGACGTTTGGTGATCACTGTGGTTAGGATGATGTGGTTCGTTGAGTGATATCGGCTCCGGTTTAAACTGTAGATACTCATATGATCAACTTCAATCAGACGACAAACGGCTGAGTTCGTGCCGATAACATGTTTGTCTGTGTTGAGCCTTGCCGTGGCCGGCCGAGGTCCCCGCGCCCGCCCGCACAGATCCACACAAAACTCCTGTAGGCACGGCGGACCCGACCCGTGATGTTTGCAACGAAAGGTGGATGTTCGGGTTCGGCTGGGGTCGGAGTAATGTGGACGGAGGAGAATTCCGGAACGGTGCAGTGGAGATGCGGCCCTGCAGACGAGAAAACGGAGGAGGGGTCCAGTTCTTTCGTAAGCCGTAAACTAGGTGCAGGTTTATGCCCGGTGTATGATTCGCTGTTGTTGCAAAGCTTGGAGGGGTTGCTGCAGAATTCTTACGTTAGCTCATGTGGTTGGTTATTTCCGCAAAGAAATCCAGAATGTCGTCTGCAGTGGCATCGATTCTGTCATTGCGTGGGGATTGCAGTGCAGTGGGTGAAAAGTAACGGAGCGTTTGCTTGTGAGAGCAGAGAGGGCTCTTGGTCGAGAGGGCTCTTGGTCGGAATGCCCTCGCTCGAGGTTGGTCGCTTGATCGGCAAAAGCTTTGACCAATCGACCTTTTTGTGCACCCCCCCTCCCCCCCTACCCCCATGTTGTTTACTTGCCCCTTTTTCTGGTCTTTGTCTATCATCGCCCATGCTCCCTGGGCGCTAGAGTACGCAATCTCAGAGACGACGGCATGGTCTGTAGTTCACAGTTTGACATCTTCTGACCGAATACCCTCAAATCTGCTCCCGTTCAAGTAGTACATGCGGTCATCTCTCCCACCCTGTTTGACACACTCATCTATGTTATGATCACGCATTCACTCAGCTGCGGTCGCTAACGCGAATCATCTTCAGAATGGCCCATGTCGTCTCGACCGCGGTAACGCAGCTGGGTCCGGATCTTAAACGAGTTCGGCATAAGTTGCCTCTCGTTCAGGAACTCATTACCGGGCCCGGGAGGTTGTTGCTGTGCTAGAGGCGTCGGTGATACAATCGCGGTAAAGGTCTCAGACCGAGCTCTGCGTTGCAAAAGGCCTGGTCTTTCGTGAAAGAATCTTCCAACCATCACCACGTACCACCAGACCTTCAGGTCCCGCTCGCTCACCGGATGCCAGTGGCGCCTCTCAACATGCACGCTCTCACGGCATATTCTGCGAGAGAAAGATTGGAGAACATCCGATGGAATGTCTCACTTCCTTCGATCGCGTTTGCGTCCATGCAAAAATCCACTTCCTGCTCGGTACCACCTGCTCTTCTTGTCAGAGACAAGCTTCTCGAACGAAAAAAGGATCTACCTTGATAGATAACGGGAGTGAAGCCTCAGCGGCTCAGCCAAGTCCTGCGGTACGCCGTACGCCGTCTCGTAGTCGTATGTCTCCGTGCTTCGGTGACACCGAGACACACCGTACTAATACTGCGGTGCCCTTGCTGTTTGAAGCGCTGGACCAGGGCGTCCTGGAGAGAGAAAGGGAGAACAGTCTTCATGCTGTTCTCCGGTTTTTGGGAAAGGCGTAGTTGCGCTACAGTCGAAGTACGTAACTACAACGGCTCAAGGCTCATGGCAACGTCGAAAGCGCTTGTGATAAGAAGCTGAAGGAATGAAAGACAGTAGCTAAAACCTAATCTTGCCGCAGCGGGAGGCAGTGCGGCGGCAAAGGCGGCAGTCTCTATCCTTCGTCGCCGTCACACAACATAGCCAGTGGTATGCAGATGACTGTCGTTGTTTTGTCCACCTTAGCGAGTTGGTACTGCCGTGGTTTCCAGGTTTGCATAACCCCCTTACTCGCAGTTGTGAGAAACTCCTAACACATAGCCAGTGTGCTACCTAGAGAGGGTAGAACGATGTAAGGGGCAAAGGCACAATGGCGGCTGAGGAATAGATACCCTCCGGACCTTATTGGGTAGGTATACTCAGCCGGATACGAGGCAGAGATAGATGTACGACAACCACCTCCCCATGGACCAAGGCCCACGAGACTGGAAGGTCGGGTATGACATGACATCGGGCAATGGTTCGGACACAAGGCGTGCGTGCCGTCACAACAATGAAGCTCTGGAGACTGGAATGATGATGAACCTATGATGAATGGCTTGGATCGTCCCTTGCGTACCTCTAGCGAGAGGGTATCGCTTACAAGGGAATACGGGCTTCCGAGGCTGAACGAACGGTTCGATGACGCCGAGTGATGCTGTCCGGTCAGTGGTTAAGAAGAGAAAGCAATGACTTACCAACGACCCATCGACGGGTTTGCCCATGTTTCCTGCATCATGAATGATCGTTCGGGCCCGAATCTCCCGTCGGTCTTATTCCTCCATGTGGCTGGAAAGAAGCCTTGACGCCAAACCTGCAGAGAATGGGATGTAATGCCTCTCCTTCAAGCTCAGCCGCGCGTGTGTCTGTGTGTGCTTAACGATGGTAGAAATTGATGCCAGAGCTTCCCTGCGTCCAATATTTTTCCTAGTCTCTTTTCCTTCTCCAAAGTTAGGTCAGGTAGGTAGGTATACCATGACGGAAACCCGCAGACTTGGTCCACTGTAACACAACAGCACGTATGTTTGAGATTGAGGGAACACAACGTCTACAATCTTTGGTGGACTATCGTAGGTAGTCATTAGACATGCAGCGCTTGTAGTATCGTCTCAGACAACTTGTTCTCCCATTCCTTCCATGGATCTTCCTTCCTTCCTTGCTTCGGTTTGATCAGCCCCCAGGTCAGCTTCGGGCTTCGGCGCGAGATGATGTCGGATCGGATGTCCCGTGTTGGTTCCTCGGGCTGGGTTGGTCACCGTAATTCGATTACCAAGATCCAAGATGGGGGAAGACGTTCGGGAATTCAATTGATGATGGATGGAACATGGAACATCAACCCCCGCGCCGCGACCGCTTGGCCCGCTGGCCGACCTCACCTTACGAGGCAGACGGCAAGGCCAAAGGGGGGGGGGGGGGGGGGGGGGCGGGTTTCCTCCACCGGCCCCGCCCCGCCGGGCGGCCCAAACCCCGACCCGCGCCGCCGCACAGGGGCGAGAGGCGGAAGGGGACGAACGGGGAACANGCCCGACCGTGCTGACGACCCAAAACTGAGGCCCGCGCCGTGACAGTGGGACAATGGGACAATGGGCATAACGAGCACAACAATGAGGGTGGGAAGAACGGGAATCACTCCCAGCCAATCAATTCTCCATTGCTGCCCAATCGCCTTGCTCGCCTTGTGGTTTCGATACTTTCTATCTTTTCTTTTCTTTTTCTACCCCCTTCCTTCCTTCCTCAATGTTGGATATTTGTGTGCGTATGTGTGTCTCAATCCCTTCGTCCCTTCCCTTTGTGGTCTTACGAAGGGAACCGGTAGGAAGGAACGAACCAACCAACCACCACTGAAAGCCCCTTCAACCAAGAGATCAATGTGTGGTCACGCCACCCCTCTTCCCTCAGCCCTCGCTCTTCACAGACGATTCACAGGACACAGGCACACGGGTTCCTGTCAGAACCCAAGGCAGACACAGAGCCATACGCAGTGTGATTTAATTACAACTTTGCGATCGCGATCTCTCGTGTTGGCCGACCCCCCGTTCCCTCCGATACCAGGAACTGTACCTTACACTTCCACTTACCAATGAGTGATGCATTGTACCTTGCGTTTGCGCTTCATGGCACAAAAAGGCACGATGAACACAAGGCTGCACAATTCCAGGCCAACCGAAGGTTGCTAGTCATTTGTAATCATCGTGTGCGGTTTGCTATCTCTCCCATTGAATCGCCGTTGTCATCCACCATGGCAACTTCGTTTCAACAACCAAGCCGATCAACCCCGGATTTTCCGCTCGCATTACAGTGGCTTCTGCAGAGAGGTACCGTAGGCAGTCAATGTTATAAGGTAGGTAGTACTGTAGATAGCCCGGTAAAAGAACAAAAGAAGAAAGGATGTAAAAACGGCGGCACAACTCGGCTGGCAGGTTGGTGCAACAGAAGGTTTTGTTTACTTTTCTTCCATCATCGTATGTAACTGGCTGTCGAACTAAACGTTGAAGTATGGCTCCTTGCATTGGCGTTGCATGCTGTTTTTGGCATCCGCTCCGCATCTGCCTGCATCGTGTGGCTGTGAATGTCGAACCTGCGCAAATGCGTGGGAACACTCCCTCCAAAATCCAAAATAAACCTTGGGGGGTGATGACGGCACTAAGGCACTACGAGTTAATTAATTGCATCGCTAGCATGGCAGCGTGGGATTGATACCTGAATGGATGAATTGGATCTGTTGTTGCTGGCAGACAGGCAGAGAGGATCGTGAATGGGTTAGATGGATGAAGATGGTGGGATGGTGTCGGACATTATTGGTTAGGTCTGGAAGGGGTACTTTACTTGCAAGAAGAACGTCGAGACTACCAACCAACCTGCCGTTTTTGATGTCTTCGCTGTCCTAACCTCTAGGCAAGGGAGTAAAAGAGATGGCAAAGCGGAAACAGAACCCGAGGAACAAACAAGTGTTTAGTCTGCCAGTTAGAAAAAGTCAACCTGTGATTGTGATCAAAGAATGTGTAGATATCGAGGTCTCAAAAACTGAGGGCACTGGTGCACCTTGTTGGTGGTATGGTAATGGCATGGCGTGACACCATTCACCCACCCTCTCGACAACCAACCGAGCAGCCAACCAACCAACTAAACACCGAACCGGGTCAAACATCTCATTCTTCCGGCTTGGACTTGGGGTAAAGTAGGTACCGGTAAGCACCTGTGTTGGAGGTTCGGACAGTAATGAAAGCCTGTTCTGGTGTTTCTTCCACCCTCCTTCTGTTCTAATAGAACAGTTTCGGATGTCAAAGAGATGGCCGACCGACCGACGCTTTGGAAATACCTGGCCCGTCTCATGTCTCCCTACCCATGACGACTGACGTAGCACCTTGTGCTGCGAAAAAGACTTGCGTGAGGGGGGAAAGTTGAGTATAGAGGTCTCAGACGGTGGTTGGTGGTGGCTTTGTACTACAATGGGCGGATTGGATTCGTTCGTATAGCGAGCGGCACTTGAGATTCGATTGAGAGAAAGGGTTTTGGGCTCCAGACGCATTGAATTATGAACTTCGCTAACTAGCTACAAGATTGAATTGTAGGAAACATTTGTTTGTTCGTTCCAATGAATGTCGGGTATAGACTTTTTGTTTTTCCTCCTCCTTCTGGCAGTGGCCGAAAAGCCTCTTTGAAAACCCACAGCCAGTCAGTTTCCGCGTCAATGTATGTTGTGTGTCTTAAGTCTGCATGTTGTAACCCGTGAAGTGGTTCTTCTGCCGCCGCCGCAAATGGCCCTCGTCGACATGACGGTCGCAGTTTCATGAGCGATCCGCAATCAATCCGAGATTCTTCTTCATGTCATTCACCCAAGGCTCTGCCAGAGTTCATGATGGACAGAAGACCGAAGTTTCGTTCATAAAGAGGGTCGTAGATCGTAAGATAATACAAAGGAAAAGAGATTGTGTCGTTAGACATGCAAGTCGCAACCGGTAAATCATCCTCGCCTGGTTTCCCGACAAGTAGATGACCCGTACATGTGTTGCTGTGATATCCCAAAACCGCCATGAGAACCCCCTGAAATTTTTCGTGAGAAGAAAAGAAATGTATGTCCGAGAGACCGGGCCCAAATCCGCCAAAAAGTCTCGCCCCCAGAAAAGTTCATTGTACAAGTGTAAGAATATTAGAAAGCGAGTATTCCATCGCCCCCCTCCAATTCAAATGTGTCCAAAAGAAATCAAGCCCGGGGATCGCCCCTTTTTTCGCCATGTCCCGCCATGTCCCGCCAAGCCAGCCTTTCGGCAAGGGTTACGCAGTAGACACCAGAAGATCGCTTGCGCCAATATCCAAAACAACACATTAATCGTGAGACAAGGGAAAAAAATCGCCAAAAACATCAAAGCCAAAAGCCAAAAAGCCAAAAAAACAATGCTCGCCTGCTAAAATCGACAATAATCCAGAGAGTAAAAAAGAATAGGAATGATGAACACAAAATAAGAAAGGAGTTTGAGCGTCCCGGGACCAGTGCGGGATCGCGAGAAGTCAAAACAGCTTTGGGTGCGTGAGCAGCAAAGGTCTGAGTGTGTCGCGAGAGCGGAGAAAGTGTATCAAAAGTGAAAAGCCGAAAGGATGGGAAGCCGGAAAACCCATATAGACCGGTGAAAAAGAAAAAGAAAACCCAAGGAACGCAATCTTAATCGGGTGCGTCATGACTGTGTCGTGCTGTCGTCGTGCTGTCGTTCCGAATGCCGTGTAATTGGTACTCGTCAATTCGTCGTCAAAGTTTTTTCGTCTCGTCTCGTCTCGTCTCATTTTATATCTCATCATCATAAAACCGCATTACATTATGCCTCTGCCTCATTGCTCGCAGCAACTTGTTGGCTTTCAGCAACCATCTTCGCAAAGTCACGCACAACGTCACGGGGGATCTTGTCCCATAGGAGTGACCGAGTATAGACCTCGGCGGCAGAGTCCTTGTTGGCGGCAGCACGCATGCTGGCAAGCGCTTCGGCAAGATTGCGTCTGCCCTTGCTCGTGGACCTTTCGGCGGGAGCGTTTTGCAGGAAATCTTGCGAGCTGATGCCGTTGTATTGCGCGGCCGTCAACCCAAAGAGCTGCTCGTTGGTCTGTTGCTCGGTCGGCTGGGTCAAGGCGTCAGCCATCTCACCGAGCATCGAAGGTGCCACGCCATCCATGCCGGAGGCGGCGACTGGCAACGATGACCCGGTGTTTTGGGCCCAGCTGGAACCCGATGGCTGAGGAGCCATGGCCTCGAGACCGGAAGCGGCCTGAGGCAAGCCAGCGTCCTTGAGAACATTGTCGAGGAGGGTAGCGGATGCCACACGGATGTCCTCAGACACCCGCGGAATGCTAGGCGGCGATCGGTTGGAAAGAACGAAAGCGCCGACAAGGAACAGCATGAAAAGGAGTCCGCCCTGCGAAGGAGACTTTTCACTCTCGGTAGAAAGGGAAGCCTCGGACTTCTTGGTAGGAACGATCTGCATCTCTTGCTTGACCTCAGAAGGCTGCTGCTCCATGGTGAAGTCGCCAAAGATGGGCATGTTATCCCAAGAGCCATCCATGGCCATGCCTTCCATCTCACCGTAGGCACCGGGGAAGCCGGACACGTTCGGACCGGCCGGCGGTGTCGACATTGCGGCGCTTTCGAGGGCTTGCACGTGGGTGGTCAGGACGTTGACCTTCTTGCGCAAATCGCCCGTCTCGATGGTGTGCTCGCGGATGATCTCCTCCTTCTCGTTCTTGAGCTCGCTGATGTACGCCTCGTAGCTCTGCTTCTCGCGGAGGAGTTGCTCCATCTCCCTTTGTAGGGCATTCATCTGCTCCTCCATGTTGGTAATGACCTCGGTGAAGTGCTTCTTCTCGTCCTCAAGACGCTCCGTGTGCTGCTTCTTGCGTTGCCTCGAGTCAAGACTGTTCGATGGGTCAGTATGGGATGGTCCAATCCGCAAGTACCTGGAAAAAGGGGTAAACGTACGCGGCCTGCCTGTTGCGCAACAGACGCTTTTGCTGCTTAAGCTCCTTGATCTCTTGCTCGTCGGTGGACTGGGCAATCAGCTGGTCAATGTTACTGAGGTTGCGCTCAGCAGGGATGTCGAAGCGCGCATTCTTCTTGCGGATGCCATCGCCCCGGCGCAGCTCGTTGTGAGAGCGGATCAGCGGGGTAGTCGGCCTGTTGCGCTTGGCCATAGCCTGGTTCTTGAGCTCTTGGTTGATCCAATGCTCCTTGGGAGGCGACGCGGGAACGGCCGGAATGCCATGGTGGCCAAGCTGCTGGAACATGACGGCTTGGTTGTTGGGGTTGCTGAAGGGCGTCTGAGCTTGGACGGTAGCGGGTCTGAACAGAGGAACAGTCGATGACTCGTACTCGGCCTGCGGCAGTCCATCGAAGCTCTGAAGAGGGGTAGCGGCGCCCGAGCTCATCATGCCCCAGTGGTTCTGATACCCTGATTGCTGGTTCTGGTCCATCTGCATGAAGGGGTTGTTGTTGTGCTGACCGAAGAAGGGGTTGTTGGACGGGACGCTCTGCATCTCTACAGGAGGCCAGGAATCATCCGACTTGGGCGAGAACAAGGCAGTTGCCGAGACAGCAAACGAATCCCTCCTGCTATCGGTCAAGGGCGGCGACATCTCCAAAGCCGAGTTGAGGGTGCTCTGGTTGAGGATGTCATCGTCTAGGATCTCATCGTCATCGAAGAATTCCTGACCATGGCAGGAAGTGTCGACGTTCAACGGCGGTGTCCTGTAGTAGGAAGGCTGCTGGAAGGTTGCTGAGCCCATGGTGGGCTATGTGGGTGTGCTTGTGGTGGGGATGAACGAAGTGGTTGTTTCCTTGACTTGAAGCACTGCAATGCAAAACACGCAGCGAATCTTAACTCCTCCTAAAGTTTGTTGTTTGTGTGCGAACTTTCTGATATATGGCTGAGTCAGTGCCTGTGGCTGGGACGGCGAAGCGGTGAGGGCAGAAGCATGGAAAGCGCCCGCTTTATGTTGTCTGGGCGGCCAAGGTCTGCAGTGGGAAGCCGGGAAGCAGGGCAAGGTGTGCGGGAAGACCCAGGTTCGGATCCGTCTCTGTCAGACACCTGAAGGGCTGTGTGTGGGTGGGGTGTGGTTGGGTTCAGAGGCAGTTGATGTTGCCTTGTGTGTGAAGGGGAAAATGAAGGATAAAAGAGCAGTGAAGAACGAGAGTTGCAAAGAGGGGGAGAAGACGAGGGGATGATATGATGTTGAAGGATAAGATGGAAGGTGAGGTGCGCAAGGTAGTTGATAAGAAATCGAGGCTTGGTACCTAGTGGGGAAGAGAAAGCTGGGGTGGGAAGGTAAAGTGGAAGCCGTAGTCGGGATAAGTACCAGGCCCCAGGGTAACACAGCCCAGGGTGTAGCGAAAGAGGGAAAGTGTGAAGAGCCAAAAGACACACGGGAGGAAAGGGCGAGGGTACCGTCGCAGATTGCAACTGAAAAAGTGAGGGGGTGTGCAAATTTTGGAACCTGAGGAATTGGAATGGCACCTCACTCACACTTTGTTCCCTGTGTAAGTCGCACTGCGCTGCCGTCCGTGGAAAGAGGGGTTATCAGGCCAAGGCCGGTCGGTTGTTGTTGAGGTTGATTGTTTGTTGTTGACGGGATGTTGTTGTTGTCGATGTTAAAGACGAGAGTGGTGCGTTCTTCGGGAGTCACAGACCACCACGAGAAGCGATAAAACAGAAACGAAAGAAGTGAAAGTAAATAGACAAAAAGTCAGGGTCAAGGCAGGCGCAATGCTGCTTTGGGCAAATAACGATCTTTACAGAGTCAATCAATGACTTTGGGATTGAGATGGTGGGCAGAGGGGGTGGTGCCCTTTACTTATTCTATGTTTTATGTTGACTGTGGTCAGTGTGGTCAGCCATGGTCAGGCCGGCCGCTGCGACGTGACGGATCTGCCCAATTGAACATGGCAGAGTCTTGGATCGCAAAAGTCTCGTGGTACATCAGGGTGGATGTGTGGATGGATCTTGGGACTGCGGAGGATGGCGCTGGTTTGCTTCTCTTTTGCTCAATGGGGGATGGGGAGAAACAAGAGCGAGGACCTCTTCGCCGAGCAAGCGATGAGGGGGTGCGACAACAAGGGAAGAGGGGCCGGTTGACGGACCGGGGTCTTTGAAAGTACTTGGTAGAACACCCGCCCGAAGGACGGAGCCTCGGCGGCGTTGGACGAGCAAGACATCCAGAACACGCTGAAGCAGCCAGGGACTTGGCCGCAACTCCACCCAAAGCCCGCAACTGGATCGAGTGTTTCTGCCTTTCCGTTACCCTCCGTTTCGCCAAGCCCTCTCTCGCAAAGAACGGATGCTGCGCGGATGCTGTGCGGATGTGGTGGAGAGATTCTGATACGGGAGCTAGGAGCTTTGCGCGATCTGGATTGACAGGCGGATATGGAGCTTCTCGCTGGAAGCTATTCCCAATCGGGACAGCCCATCCCCCAAAACGTAAAGCCTGCCTCGCTAGGGGGGTCGGATTTGGGGATAGCGTACAGGGCTTGGGAGCGTAAGGGCCGAAGGGTAACTGTATCATCCGTCACTCGGCAGATCGAATCAGGCTCGTCATCGAAAGGTCTTGGGACGACTCTGAGCCGCTCAACTAGCCCAACGGCTGGAATGGGAAGGATTGGGAGACGGTAAGGGGGTGTAGAATCGGCAAGAGACCGAGATGGCTCGTCTGTGAGGAAGTCAGCGAGAGCAAATACGGGTGCTTCCCGGACGGAGAAGGGCCCCATCAAAACAGGGAAAACGAGTGGATGAGAAGGTTCCCTCGAGAGTGGGTTGGGCAGAAATGGCCCGGTGGGCATCGATACCCAAAACGCGGCTCAAAGACCAGTGACCTGCCAGTCCCCATGCCACCCCCAACTTTTGCCATACACCATCAACAACAGCACCAAATTCTAGGGCTGGGAATGTTCGAAAGGGCCTGAGTGCCGGCCGGCAGAGACCTGTCAGAAGGCTGTCAAGAGTTCTCTTCAGCAGATGTCTTCATCGTCACTTGATGTCCGCACCGCCCAAAGCAGCCACTTCTCAGTTGTGCATCTCAGCCTCCAAGCCTCTTTGTGATGTCTTTTCCAAGAGAAGGTAAGCGTGTGGGGTGACGAGCATGGGGACCAAGGGAGTCTGGAAACTGCAAGGGAAGTGCCTAGCTTGGTACGAGGTATGATACTCGTCACGAGTACCTAGCGGAGCTGAGAACAATCGCTTTTTCCTTTTCTCATCGGAACGGAACTGTCCAAGGCCGAATGCCTATCCGGACCGGGCCCGACAGAAAGGGAAATGTTTGTTTCTTTGAATCCCTCCTTGGGTCAGTCATGACAAGGTCTTATACGAATCCCTAGCTGATGAGAAGGAGCCGCAACCGCGGTCTGATATCAACGATGTCGTGTTGACCAAACTCGGTAGTAAACCCGGCAAAACATCTCCGTATAGAGGCATGTGGGCACTCACCGTTTCCCAGCTGTCTGTACAAACATGTGGCATGAAGCTCCTTGCTCCAGGACGATTCCAAGTTCTGCCCCTGGCATATATGCAAGAAATACGGCGTAGCAACCAACTTGGCAGCCCGGCCATCCGCCTGGTGCGAAAAGGCCCGGGTCCGTTTTGATGCGAACAGGTTCTCGTCATCCAGAGTCATCGCTGTCATGACCGGCATCACCAGGACCGGCAGCAGCAACGGTGGCGGCCATGGCATCGGCTACTGTAGCAGTATCACGGCAGTGTTTGTTGCGTTCGTCGGTCAAGTCTGCGACTCTGCATCAACAAAACCCAGGAGACAACACTGATAGGCCGGCGAATCCGGGTACTGAGACCTTTAGAACGAAGACAGATGCACGAGGTCCTGCGGGAGGGTCGTGATCACCTCACTTGCCCATTCGGACCAGTGGTATGAATTTGCTGAAACGTGGGGAGTGAGAAGGCTGGTTTTAGGTTGGGAGGTCGTATCAGGAGGATATTGCTCAAGGCCACATAGGTATTGTCAAGGCGGGAAGTGAGCTTTTTCGAATGCCGTGAAGTTGTCAATATGTCCTAGCAAGGAATATCTCCTCATACTCAGACGAAAAGAGTCCGAACTGTTTGGATGCTTGTTGGTCTTGTTGGTCTATCGGAGGACGTCTGAACAAGAATTTGACCATGCTGTGCCATCGATGCTATGCAAAGCTGTAGTGCGAGCAGCAACAACACCGCAACAACCAACAGTACCTACAGTGCAGCAGCATCCGGCCTTGAGATATTCGATTCACAGAGTTGGTTCATCGTGAGTGGACGATGTCGGTTGTGTCGACTGCTGGGTTTCGGAGATATTTGAGATGCTCGGATAGTGTTGAGTTTCCATCGCCATTCTTGAGGGACGATGTCGATCCTGGAGTTGTAACTGACGGAGTGCGCTGCAAGGGTCGTGGTTGATACGGTTGGCGGATACGGTACGTTGAATTCCCCCAAGCTCCGTATTTGTCCCGCGCCAGTGGCAGTCTGAATCCCGGACAGAGAGCAGTTTTTTGTAGCGCCCTTGCACCATCCAAGTCACATGACTTGGTACGTACTCCAACTTCCCTTTCATTTCCACTGCTGGGCGCGGCAGGCAGCGAAACTCCTTCACGTTTCCTTGTTGTCCGCTGCAATTTCCCAATCGCAACAACAACGAGAACAACGGCGATAAACAACAACGACATTACGACTGCGACAATGGCCACTTACACATGTCAAAATCACCCCGCTATTGTATCAAAACATTCGATTTGATCGTGAATTTCCATTCGCTCAATATCCCACATTTCCAACCTGTTTTCCTGCCGATTCGTTCCTAGATCGTCTCAGGGGCCCAGAATGCCGACTTCGTCCAACCGCAATCCGTGGAGATGTGTGGTCCTCATCGGGGGCCAGTTTGCCCACGAGCAACTCTCAGCAACGAGCGACTGAGCGAGAAATCAGAAAATGCGGTGGCTGGGACCTACAGCATGCTACAGCACCGTGACCCACTAGCCGGACCATCTGCAAACTCCAACGGAGCTCCCGCATCAGCGCCGCTTCTCTCGACCACTCACCGGCGCCGCTCGACTGCCTGCCGACTTGCCCAGATGGATTGTGCCTCTGGCCGCATACAAAGAGGCCCGCATCAAAGCCTGGTCGTGCTGGTGTCTGTACCCAACCCGACCAACCGTCGACACGATTGCTGAGAATTGGCACCGAATTGGCACCTTTGTTGCCGTCCTGATACGCGAGATAGACACACCACAGGAACCACTGGAACCACTGGAACGCGTCCCGCTCTCGGCTCGCATCTGCTAGCATTCCGCATGCCGCGCCGCGAACGATCACCGTCCGAGGGAGGCGACCTTCGATGGGTTTTCTGCGCGGTGCTGTGTCTGGGCAACTCTGGGGTCACTGGCGTCCTTGACTGGTGCTGTGACTGGTGCCGGTGCTGTCGCTGTCTGAACCCTACAGACGGACGACAGCAAAGGTGAGCTCCACCAAATCTTGCCGTCTGTATGCAGCCTGAGTGCTTGCAGATAGCGACAGAATCGAAAGCGTGCGACTCTGCTCCAGTTTCCAAAATGGCATCCAATCGAGCCGACGACAATTCACCTCGCCTTTACATAACCTTTGATATGTCAAGCATTTGAGGACTAACAAGCTGCCAGACACTCTAGCTACTATGATCAGTCATGTTGCAACGACCTTTCTTTCTCCGCCCGTCTTCAAAAAAGAGAGAGAGAGAAGCCCCTCTTTTTCACGCTTTTTACCAGCGCAAATTTATGTCTGGTTGCAACTGTCATCGCTTGGGTTGCCCATTATCGGTTACCCCGCTGTTACCTGTCCACATGACGGGCGTCGGGCACTTTTCCAAAGTCCCATCAACGCTGACTTGATCAACCGTCTTTGATACGGCCTTTTGCTGGTCTTGTCCCAAAGGTCGAGTTTCGGCACGAGCAATTATCCAACTACGGACGGCAAGTTTCCCGGATGGTGGACGTTCAGGCCGTCCGCCTCTCAGCAAGCGAGGAGTGAAAGTGAAAGATCAGTGAAGGGTCAACACCAGCCAATAGATATTGTAAGGCGGTGGTACGGCCCTCTCACGATTGGGCTATGCGTCTTTGTCAGCCATCCCTGTCCGCCGTTGTTCCGAAGTTCTGGATTACGCTTCGTCCTACCGAGTAGCGCTATCTGAAAGCGTTTCCAGCTGCGCCTGTTGGTGATAGTTCGTTCTTGAGCTGTTGGTATTGGTGAATGAGGAGGATCAGTGGTCCGTCCCGCTACCACCAGCCTCTACCATTCGAAATTCGCCGCGAGAAACCCTAAAAGAACACCATCTATTTTTCGTCCTATGAGATAGGTGCTTTTTTTTAACCTCTAGCAACCGAAAGAGCTCCGCTGTGCAGTCTCTTTGTCAGTGGCCAGAGGCTCAACATCGCGCAAAACTAGGGTCCTATATGTGACCTCTTTAGCTTGTCCTGAGCCGGATATCGATCTGGACGGTCGCGGCCATATCAGACCCAGAACGTCAAATATCCCACCTAACGGCGCAAACCTCCCGTCCTCTTACGAGTTTTTCTCCGTCGTTATCCAGCATATCCAGACGCTCTTGGCGAGCCTAGTGACGTTACGACTTCTGGATGCTTGTTGTTCATGTGCATCAGTCTCTCAGTTTCTCGGGCGGCTGTCTCGCTTATTCTCCTAAACTTCCAGGCCGTCAACCGAGGTCTGCCTTCAAGGACTTCGAGATCTCCTTTTGCGATCAGGTGGCAGCCATCTCGACGATGTGCAGGGTGCCATCACCTTCTCACCCCGCTCTCTTTTGTCTCCTTGGGGTTACCGTCGTTGTGTTTCCGTGGCAACCATGCACACAATGGCTTACAGGCCCTATTTTTCCTGCATCTCATGAATCTGAAACATATCYTTTTTCCCAGCTCCACGCTCAGGCAGCGACCCCATCAAGACTGCTTTGCAAACAATGGGGTTTAACTGGGGACCGAGAAGATCATACAATTCTTTCGGCGAGGTGTTTTCCCAAAAGGTTCGCGGGAACCGTTTGATATCGGTTCATAGGAGTCGGTTTAACGAAACCCCATGCACTTACCGAGTCTCACTGATGGATATCCGCCGCCAACGCTTGCGTAAGCTTTCTGCAGTCAAAGCCGAGGATACATTCACTGACTCGCCCCCAAGAAATGCTCGAGATGGTCCTGAACGGGCATTGTGAGCAGTCAGTTGCCAGTGTCTTTACCGCAGAGCTGCTAGGGTCTGAGATAGAGGACCGGATGTTCGTGATTGTGTGTGGTGCAGGCGTGCAGCACTCTTCACCTTTGATCGAATCCCGGAACTCTGGATCAGTCTATTTTGATCTTGGCCCGCCGGCCAAAGCTGCATCTCGTCTGGTCTGGTCTGGTGTCTGGTGCATTGCGCTTGCGTGAACGGCCAGTGACGGCAAGCCCTAGGTMCGGAGTACCTACGCAGAGCCAGGATTTCTCCCACTCCTCGGCCACAAAATTCTCATCAGCGGAGCAAAAGAGGGGTGGTCTTTTTTTGCCGTTAGTGCTCGCGTTTGAGCTATCGGCTAGCGGCAGCGTCCAAGACCAACTGTGTGCAACATGCAGACATGAAAATGCAGCGAGCAGAGCATGGGCGTAAGACCATTACTGCAACTAAAAAGTGGTGTAAAAACTGCTGTGTCGCCGGGACCGTTGCAGATGTGGGGCATTTTCGAGCTCTCGGTCGGCTCATTGTCAGGTGAGTGGTGAGACGACATGGAAGAGCCATTTTCGGAGCGTGTTCGGGGTTGAGGAGGAGAAGAGGAAGAGAAACGGAACAAGATGTCATGCCGCGGAAAGATCTTGACGAGCCGTTAACAGTTCGGAAGTGGTTCTTCCCCGGCGCGGCTCGGTTCCGGTTTACGTTAACGATCTTCTGTCGGGACGCTTGGAAGGTATGTGGAACTGTTTCATGGCGCATTCCCAAGGCTCTACCATTCGTGCGATCGTACTTTCATTGTCAGTCCCGACATCTATCGCGCAAACCCTGGGGTCATGAGGGGGGACGGGAGGTTTGTTTTGATGAGTGGGTCCGTCCGGATCGGCTTGTGGATTCAAGCGGTGAGCGGAGACGGTCTGGGATCAAAACGGTCTCCGGACAGTGACTACTGCGGGAGGCATACCCACTCCCAGAAACATTGCATTCGTCTACACCCCAAATAGGTAGACAAAACCCCATCTGCTTGTCTTGGCTGTATCATGTACTGCTATGCAGCATGTGAGATGGGAAAATCTCGCATCTGCTTTGCATTTGTTGAGCAAAAATTCGGGAAAGAGGCTGAGCACAAAAGGGAGGATATCTGGAGATGGAGATATCAGAAAGCGAGTGCTACCTCCGTATCGACAGTTTGCGGCTCAGGATGGAGTCCGTGGGGTTGTCCTCCATGGATACTTGCTCGACTCGGACACCGTCGATCTGCTGCTCTTCCCTTGGGCGAGTTCGCGGATTTCCGGAGACCCCCTCTCTTCGTACGGGGGGAGGGGGCAAGATACCGAGCATCATTCTCCGGTTCGTACCGGCTCCCATCGTACTCCGGTATACAACAGAATCACGGTTCACCGTGCCGTCGTTCTCGTAACAGTAACCCAGCAATGGAGAGAACCAGGAGAGATCGATTACGCGAAACCAAGGAAAAACTCCGATGCTCTCCAAGCCTTTCCTTGCTCCGAGAATTCCGGACCTGCATACGGGATGACGCTCCTACTCATGGCTCTATTCACGAAGCTATTACTGCTGTGTATCGTGATTGAACCCAGGGAGACCGAGAGCTCGAATGTCTCCAGGCTGGTAAGTTACGCCCCGCGGAGTCTGATGATTCTTCTGCAACCACGTGAGCCTCGCTTGGATGGTTCACTTATACCAAAAGTCAACCGAGCGAGGAGTCGTCAACATGAACAAGAAAAACAATCACTTGAACAACCCCGCGTTGCATACCCATGAACCATGAAGCTTTTTGGCTTGTGAGTTCTTGACTCTAGACTCAAACAGAACAAGCCGGCTCCAAGATCCCTACCTGCCTGTCCTGCCTGGCGAGCCTAGCTCCCTGGTCGTGTGCGGCGTCTATCTCCCACGCAAGTGCGCGCCTACGAAGAGATAGGAAGAGGAAAGGATGGTACCGAATGAAGTGATCAGGATCTGAATCCTTGTCCTGCTTCTTTTCTCTAGTGTATAGTTTTTTTTTTTTTATCCGTAGCGTCCTTTTTTTCGAGAAGGAGGGGTTCTGGTAACGGACGACGAACGAGAACCGATGACCGGGCAAGAAGCCGGCCGTTCGTTCGCTCGTCGTCCGTTCAGGCGAACCGGGGCCATACCATACCGGGCTCCCTGGACCTGGTTGACGATCTTGCAATGTGACAAGGTCAGTCACCCAGGTCAGCTTGTCTGGAACTCTGCAACCGGAAACCGTTCGAGCAAGGTGAAGCTAAGGTGGGCTTGGTGGGCTAGGCCGAGTTGGGATATCCGGGGGGCACGCCGGGGTGCACCGCTCGCGAGGTCGCACGATCTACGGAAACGACAAAACAACGAAACGAAACGAAACGAGCCCCAGGCGGACCCC
>RANY01000410.1:0-29775 GCA_009805235.1 Neurospora pannonica FGSC 7221
GAGAGAGAGAGAGAGAGAGAGAGAGAGAGAGAGAGAGAGAGAGAGAGAGAGAGAGAAGACGAGAGAATGAGAGAAAGAAAGAATGGAAAGAGAATGTATGGATTTGTTTGCTTAGAGATTATTTTCTGGATTTAGTTGGTTGGTTTTGCTACTCGCCTGGGGCGTTTCGAGCCCAGACGAGTATGGCTTTGATAGAGGGAATTGGATGGAAAGAGAAGATTTGTATCAAAGGGTGCTTGGTCAGTTAGGTGCTCATTAGATATTCTCGCTCAGAGAGTTGCTAATTTATTAGCCTTGCTCGTCCAGACGACCTATGCCCCAGGTCTTTGATAGTTCGATTGCTACCTTAGAAGATGATTAGCGGAATAGCATTACTTGAAGGGGGTATCGTACTTATTCTAAACATTAAATTAAATTACCAGCTTCTTGCTTCCCGTCCTCACCCATCGTTCTTTCCATATGCAAACAACATCATTCCAAGTGACAAATGCCCAACTTTTCACAACCCCGAACCCCTTATGACCTATCATTACCTACCTACCACCGAACGCATCACACCCCACTGCATCAATGCACACAATTTATTTCTTCAAACCCCTCCGTCCACCTCAAACTCCCCATAACAACCACCAACAACGCCAACCCCCCACCCACACTCGCACCGCCATAAACATACGCATGTCTCCTCCTCAACGCCGCCAACTCGGAAACCCACGTGCTCACCGTCGTCAAGCACCCGCAAAACCCATCCGCCACCCCCTGCAGCACCTGGCACCCCACCACTCCTCCCAAGCTCGGCACATGCTCCAAGTCCCACGCCATACCCAACACCGCCGTCCCAAACATGTTTACCACAAAAGTTCCCAAAGGAAAACTGGGTAAGCGGCCGTTGAGATGCGCCGAGGCGTAGAACCGCATGAGACAACCTAAGGGAGCAAAGACGAGGGCGAAGGTTGCTGTGCCGCGCCAGCGCTCGTATACCCCCAAGGAAGAGTGGCGGTCGGGTGGGAAAATACTCAAAAACACAGCGCCTAGCCAGCACCCGAAGCCCAAAAGAACAGCGAGGCGGTCGAGGATGCGACTAACGAAAGTGTAGGGCAGATTCACAAAAAAGCGGGTAAAGAGGGGGGCAACGGCGATGGCGAGGTGCGCGCCCAGAAAGAGGCCGGAGAGGGAGAGGGAGATGGTGGTTATAAGGACGGAGAGGAGAGCTAGGAAGGAGTAGCCGCCGTTTCGAGAATGGATAGGGGTATTGGGGGAAGAGGTGGAGAGGTCGTTGGAAAGCGCCAGAAAAATGTCCCGGATGAAAGAGGAGAACGAAGTAAAAGAGCCGCAGAAGCCGGTTGCGAGACCGATGTAGAGCGGGATGGTTTTTTTCAGGGCCATGTGAGCTTTTTTGGCTGCTGCTGGGTCGATCTCAGCATCGGGCTGGAGACTGCTGCTGCCGTTTTCCACGTCATCGTCGTCCTTTTTAGCTTTTGGGGGGCCAGTTTCTTGGCCCCAATCAGGCCGGAAGAGCATGCGATCCTCAGCTAGGAAGCCCATCACCACACAGCCAGCGAAGTTGGGCCATATTGATGGAAAAATGATGGGTGATTGTGGGTAGGAGGAGGTCAGGGCTTGTAGGCCTAGTCTGGCGAGGGTGCCGAGGAGGGAGAAGAAGATGAGGTAGGAGATGGTGTAGAGTTCTGTGGCGAGGCGGGAGACTTTTTGTCTTTTGGCAACGACACCGGCTTGCTTTTCTCCCTTTTCCCTGTCGTAGTCCTCTGATGACTCGGGCTCTTGTGGTGGTTGCTCGATACCCTGAAGTTGCGATTCCCGTCTTTGCTGCTTTTGTTCCCGGAGGTAGTCCCGGTCACGACTCCTAACTTGTTCTAGAGTCTCATGGCGAGTGATGGACTCCTCGTCTGGGTTCTGGACAGGCGATACGTTGGATGCCTCGAGGTTTGCATAGTCGTCTGGAACATCGTAGTTGATGGGAGACACGACTGAGGCACGACGGGAAGAGGCGCGAGAAAGACGGCGTTGTGACTGGTGGTGAGGTGTATGTTCTAGAGTCTCATGGCGGGTGATGGGCTCCTCGTCTGGATTCTGGACTGGTGATATATTGGATGCCTCGAGGTTTGCATAATCGTCTGGAACATCGTAGTTGACGGGAGACACGACTGAGGCACGACGGGAAGAGGCGCGAGAAAGACGGCGTTGCGACTGCCTGTGGTGAGGATGTAACTCTGTCCCTCCTGTTACATGTCCCTGGTGTCCATCACTGTGTCCGTGATTGTGATTATGGTCGTCGACGAGGTTGCGCTGACGGTTGCGGTCAGGTGTATCAGGGGCACCTCCTTGCCCTCCAGTGTATCCCTCGGTATTACTTGGGGTCGTCATCATCACCAATTCGCAATATCGATAGGGCCGTCCGTGGGGTGGGAAGAGATACTACAGCAGATTACGCATCACCATAGGCCTCGATGTTTCCATTACCAAAGGGTCGTGGTTCGGGCTCGCTCTAATTCGCATGTTTGTTTCATGGTGTCTGTAATTATCTGAAAGCCAATGACGGATCTGAATCTGATAGTGACAGTGCCATTGCGACAGTGACCGCTAGCGGCTACTGTACGGGGTCCTGACCTCACTCTAGCCTTATCTTATCGCCGTGAATGGGGAACTGAATGGGGTAGACCGGGTGGAGAATGACGGTCCCCTTGTCAAAGGGCCCCGCACTCCACTTGATCGTCCTGAATGCGGAGATGTCCCAATCACTGACAGAGCGACCTTCCCTGCAAGGTACCTTGTTGTCCTTCCCCCTCTTTGATGCATCAGTGACTGCCAATGTTCACCGTCCGGTCCATCTGAAGCCGAGTGCTGTTGCCTGATTTACAATTCGAAGGTGATGAGAATGAAGGGCTCATGCTTGTATTCTGTTTCGGTACCCAACCCGAGTTCGTCGTCTACAAACCTCACGGACTCACGATGTTGTTCATGTTTTGTTGCTAACCCGAGATACAAACACCGGGCCACTCGGGTGCCGTCGGGTGTCTTACGTATACACCAGACTGGAACAGAAGGAAGCTCAAGTGAGTTGCTGATACAGATCCGCGGATAACAAAACTACGCTAGAGAATGAGTGCAACCTGCCCAACCCCGAGCTCCAATCCCACTCGGAACACGGCGATGGGAGCTTGCCATCTCACTCGCCGGGGTCGCCCTCTCAGCTCGGCCCATTCCCACTCACGGTCGGTCTGTCTGATAGGAGCTTGAAGAAGATAATATGTAAGACCGGGCAGTTCCTCTCTTCAGATTCCTTAGACCTAGTATTCTTCTTGCTTCATCTCCTCTCCTCTATATTCCTCAACTCTTTGTCGTCCAAGTACACCGCCGATAGTATCAACATCCCTACCTCACTGTGATTCGTGTCTTCTATACTCTTCGGTCAGCCACCTCATCACATCATCTCGACACCACCACAGCCAGAATCCATAACAAGCCATACCAACGCCTTGTCGATCACACCGAACAATACCAACAACATCACCACCACCAACGCAAACTGCCCACCATGTCTTCAACCCAACTACCCCCAAACGTCCACGTCTCCACGCACCCCTGCCTCCTCGCCAAGCTCTCGCAGCTGCGTTCCAAGACCACCAGCGCGCGAGACGTCAAGACCTTGATCCACGAGATCTCCTTGCTCCTGGGCTCGGGAGCCCTCGCAAAGGCCATGACCACGGCCCCGGGTCCCCAAGGGGAAACGCCCCTCGGGTTTACTTACGAGACTACCACCGCTGCGCCGGGGAATATCTCGCTGATTCCGATTTTGAGGAGTGGATTGGGGATGGTGGAGGGTATGTTAAACTTTTTCTTTCTCGTCACGTTTGTTTTATCTTTTCGAACTACTTTGCACTCTTCTTCCCCCAATTCTCTCCTCTCCCCAGCTCCCCTCTTCTCTCTGCTCCATTCCCAGAAACCTAGCTGACACCCTTCCCTCCCACCAGCAATCCAAACCATCCTCCCCCAGCCCGTCCCAGTTCACCACCTCGGTCTCTTCCGCGACCCCATCACCTTGGCCCCCGTCGAATACTACAACAACCTCCCCAACCATTTGACCTCCCCCACCCAAGAAACTGCATCCGACCTAGCCATCATCCTCGACCCCATCATCGCCACCGGCGGGACCTGCGCGGCCGCCATCCAGACTTTGATCGAATGGGGCGCGAAGCGGGTGATTGTTCTTTCCGTGTTGGGCGCCGCGGAAGGTGTGAAGAAGGTGGCGGAGGAGTGGCCTGAGGGAACGGAGATTTGGTTGGCGGGTGTGGATCAGGAACTGACGCAGGGGGGCATGTTGAGGCCTGGACTGGGGGATGTGGGGGATCGGTTGTTTTTGACTATTGGGAAGTAAACGTGAGGGTGGAGGGACTGGGATTTAGGTTTGGGAAGTTGGGTAGATAAATCTTGATGATATATGCTTGTTTTTGTTATTGTGTTGGCGGTGTGCTTTTGTTTACGTGATTGTGGCCTACAGCTGACTTGACACTGCTTGAGTGCAGGGTTGACTCGAGATGCTGAGTTGGTCTTTGCACATGGAACTCGGCGGGAGACACATGTCTCTCTCTTGCGAGGCTCAAAGACCGGTTGTGTCAACTCGTCCAGGTATGTTGTTTTAAGCCGAGTTGCACTGCAGTAGAGGCCAAAGTAATCATCGTCACAAGACTCGAAACGAGCATACCCAGAACCAAGATACTAGATGATACGCATCGCATGGATCAAGTCATATTCCTAATCTTCACACAGCGATCTTTGGTGTCTCAACACGGGTAACAATCACCGTCTATTCCATATCACTATTGGAAAGGGAAAAAAATATGCATTAAGAGCTACCGCCCAAAACAGAAGCCCAGTCCCCAAACGCCCAGGTATAGTCGGTGCAGATATCAGCACCTCTTTGAATGTCAGACCATTAAACACCAATAAAAGAATGAGGGATGACAGAAAGTGGAAGAGCAGGTTGCCAGAGCACACTCTGCATACAGCTTGAGTAGAAGCCCACACAGTTGTTACACGTCCGCTAGTGCTTCGGCTGCTGACCATGCTGCTGCTCCTTCCTCTTATGCGCGCGTATCTTCCAGCTCTCCTTAATCGCCGTCGCCGCGCTGAGGAGTTCCTGATCCGACACGCCATCCCTTATACTCGCCATCACGCTCGTGACAGTACTCGTATGATTCGCCTCATTCTTGTCATCACGAAACCTGAACAGCCGCCACCTTCCCTCCGCATCCAGACAGCACTCCACCACGCGGTCCTGCAACGGGTCGCCCAGGGACTTCAATGTTTCCCACTCGTCCTCAGCGAGATAAAGCGGGTCGGGGAAAAGCTCGTATTTACTGCCACCTGGTCCGTCGTTGCCGCAGAAGATGTGTAGTTCTGCTTGCGGGACCGAGTCGTAATCTGTGAATTGTTCGGGAAAACCCTCGTCAAGTTCTGCTTCGGTGGCTTGCACTAGGGGAAATTGCAGACGCATGCGGAAATCCAACGTGTTTTCGTGCGGCGCTTTCCATTTGAGAATGTGCGGGTCGGTGCCGAAGTGGTAAGGAGTGGTGCGGCACGTGAAGATGAGGCCGTCGCTGTCGTGTTTCAAAGCAGGTATTACTTCGCGGAACATGGTCTCGATGCCGTACGAGAGCTCCATCCGCTTCATCTCCACCTTGAAGGCCATGAAGGGGATTTCCTGGGGGAACTGTTGGAGGAGCTTCTTGTAGGGCTCGTATACGTAGGCGCTGAAGTAGCCGAGGCGCTTGTCGAGGGGCTTGTTCAAGAGCTCGGCCTTGTCGTCGAGCGCGAGTAGGTCGAAGACGAGAAAGCGCGGTTCTTTTCGACCGTTCGTGCCGGGCACTGTGTCCATCACCAGCTCGCCGTCGATGATGGTGCCGCGGTGGAAGGCTTGGATGTCGTTGGGCATGGGGAAGTGCATGCTGTTGCGCGGGAGGAACCAGTAGTCGTTTTTGCGATCGATCAGGTATTGGACTTCTTGCCCTTCTTCGTCGACGGTTAGGTAGAGGAGGTAGCGAATGCCGTCGGATTTTTCGCAGACATAGTAGCTTTACGAGTTGGTTAGCCAGAGCCGGGACATGCGCAACCACACAAAGAATCTCAGCCGGGCCTTTGCTTACTCCTCTCTTCGAAGTTCCTCTAGGTGCTTGCGAGCAAAGCTAACGGGTTGTGCTCCGGGGAAGCCAATGGAACTCCTCCCTAGAATCCGAGCAACTTCTTCTCGCAGCGAAATGGCCAGATCGCGTGGCGCTTTGATGCCAGGTTTAGCAATGTCGGCAATGGGCCCTGGTTGTTCCATTGTGAGGGCGGCAGCGAGAGCGGATGGTGGACGACTCGACGTAGACGGTTGGTGATGGTTTGCGACACCTGTCTGAAGTAGCGCTGGCTATAATCGATGGCTGTGATATGTCGTATGTTCGATTGAATACTCGTTGGTTTAAGCCGTATCGCGAAAAGAGGAATCGAAATAATACCGAGTGGTGAACAATGGACTGTAAAAAGTTGTTGAGTTGGTGTTGGAGGCCACGAGTTGGTAAGTCCCGTCAACGAGAACGGGTCGTCATGAACTCTTGGGCGTGGCGCTTATCTTATCGCATCCCCTGGACGACACACTATAAGTGCCATGCCAACAGGGACAACCTGTACCTCCACAGCCAGCCTTCCAAGTAAGGCGAAACTACCGCCGTCATTCACCATTTCCATTTGTACATATGATCCGAGCAGGTTCCTCGTCCGTAACCACTTACCTTGGAGGTCTACAATATACGGTTATAAGGTTGAGCAACCTCGAGTCCAATGCCGATCATGCTTTTGTCCCAATAGTAACTATCTGGCTTATGCAAGGTACGGTGCACTGACACCTCCAGATCCCCTGAAAGGAGTGTGGAGCATGCCCGTTCGATGTCCGTTAGAGGTTGTTGCTGTCTGACCATTGCAACCCGTCCAACCTTCATTCAACATGACTGGGCTAGAGAAATCAAAGGCACACATATCATAAAACGGGCCTATTCCTCTCAATGCAATGACTCTCATTATTCTTATTCTCGTCTAAAAGTAATATTCCCGCCCCGTCGTCTGCTAACGGCATCGTCATCAAGACACAAACAACCCTTTTGACATCTCCCGAACGCCCGGAAAGTTGTCGGTACACTTTCCACATGATAAATCATTTCTCATGACGTTTTATATGAACCCACCGACTCGGAGGACGAACCACCTTGTCCGACTAAGACTCGTTGATCTTGTTGACCTCGGCCTTTGCTTCCTCCCAAGTCTCCTGATTCTTCTTTGCCCACTCAATCTGGCTCTTGGCATACGCCAGCTACAACGCAGGTTAGCAGTTCGTCATCATTGGTAGACTGTATATCGAGCTTGTCTTACCATATACCGCTTGAGGTCATCCTCCTTCTCGCGTTGGAACCTCTTGAGATCCTTAAGAACGCTCGCGCTCGCGTCCTTGACATCCTTGGCCGATGCAATCTGTGCTTGCTCCAGTTGTACGATTGATTCCCTGGTCTTTCCAATAGTGTCACGCCGGGTCCGTTCAGGATCAACGTCCACCACTCCTTGAACTGCGTGCCGAATTGGTCCAAATATCTTGTTCGTGATGGAGGTGCTCGCCGCCTTCTTATGACTCGGGCTACCTCCTGTCCGCTCTGGCGCTCCGATCTTAGCGGATGGTGCCTGAGAGAAATCGCCGTGCGTAGGAGGAAAGTCCGAATCGATAGATGCAGTGTCCTCACCACTCCCGTCCCTACGGTGTTGCGCCGGCGGTTCCCTCCTAGGTGGCTGAATCTGCTGGCTACTGCTGAGATATTGATCGATCCTCCTAGCCTCTGCCTCACTTCTCTCAAGCGATTCCAACAGGGCTCTCTTCTTGTTGAGTTCGTCCGTTGTCATCTCTTGCTGGACTCTCTTCAGAACCCTATAGCGCAGCACATTCCGTACAACCCCGGCGAACTGCGCATTTTCCCGCATCGGTTCGGCAAAACTGGCGCTCAACGAAGTGGAAAGTTCTTCCGTGGCAATGTATGATGAGTCTGCCGCCTGTCCCACCCTCTCGATGGCCGCTGAAACCGTAGGTGCGGTCTCTGACAAAGCAAAGGCGTTGTATCTGGCACCTAGTTCTGAAAGGTCTGAAGCCAACGAAGACAGATGGTTCAGCGTGCGGCGGTTCACTTTCTCGATCGGCCCATTGAGTAATGATTCGAGGTCCTTGATGGAGGTCTCAAAGGCAATGAAATAGGCGTCCAATTCTTGCTCGCTGAGGGAATTGGCGTCAGGCGGAAACCGAGCAAGGGACCCGGGCGCAGCATTGTCGAGAGCTTGTGCCGGCAACGTCTTCAACTTGGCCGAGCTACTTGGCACGGGAAGGAAATTGTGTCCAGGAGTCGGGTTCGCAGGATCCAAGGGGGGCGCCTTCAAGATCTGCTTCGGGATAGAGGACACGGGATGCGAATGAAGAACCTCCGTCTTTGGCTGCGTTAGCTGGCTGATTTTCTCCGTATCAAAAGGCCTTGTGACTTACCCAGCTTGAGTTTGGATCCAGGAATCGCCACCATACACCATCGGTACGGACCTGCTCCATGCGCCTGCACCGGTTTAGGAAAACAGCAAGCATGCGCTTTCGTAGGTCGATAATCTGCTGGTCTTGTTTGGCATTTGTGGGATTGGCAGCATAATCGGCCATGGTATGCTTCTCTGGTATGGGGGGAATGACCAGCGTGGGGTGCAGCCTCGTAAGGGCGTCTCTTAGTGACGCAAACTCGGAATATCGCCGGCGAACGGTCAAGTCCTAGGCAAAGGGACTGGTTAGCGAACACAATGCCAGCTAGTCGAAGGAAGCCGAACCTTACTCCAGTCTTAATGGTATACACAATAAATCTTCCGCCGCTCTCCTGGCTTTTGCCTGCCTCGGTAATCAAAATGGGCAGCTCGGGGTTTTCGTAGAGCATCTGTTCGATCCTGCTGTCATAGCCACCTGGCTTGCGCCGTGGTACAAGCTCGCCGTGGGCTTGGTCATCCGTCTCGTCATCGGTCGCAACATCGCTTGCTTCCCTAGGGTAACTGGGACCCGGTACCTCATCGTCACCAGCATCCGAGGGCGTCAGGGGAGCATCGTAGTGAGCATCTTGGGGTGTTGGGAAGCGAGCGTCTATGGAATCTATCAAGGACCAGTCGGTATCAGCGTCATCATCGTCATGGGCAAAATCCCCCAGGGATATATCATCCAACTCGTCGTCCATGGCTAGTCGAGAGCAGGGTCAGAATGGGCTGTCAAGATGGTAGAACTCACAGTCGCGAGCGGTCGGAGAAGCGGGATTGGTTGAGGAAGCAAAAGAGTCACGGCGCTCAAAGCTCCCATAAGGGTTGTTGTCCTCGTCGTTCCACATGACGCAACGTTTCTTTCTGGGCTTGAGCGGACGGTGGCAGGAGAGTCAGAGAGTTGACAGGACGGCGCAGAGTCTAGAACCTGAGACGGGATGTGGCAAGCAATTGGACCGGGGTAGGAGACGAAGGTAGACAAGAGACGCGGGTTCGCGGGACCAGGACCAGCACAATGGCGGGGTTTCGAGACCAGAAACCGAGGGCGGATTTTGGCAGACGGAGATGTCGAGGGCCACAGACGGGAGTCGCGAATAGAGGTGAAGGTTGAGGGTGGACGTAAAGCTAAAACCGAGTCCAAGAAATGGGGATGGCGCATATGTAGTAAGTATGAGTGGGCGTATGACGGATGATCACAAGAGCTTCTGCTTGGTTTGCTTGGATAACGCGAGCAGATGCGGGAGGTTGACGATGGAGAGGATGGCCACAACCCAGGACTGGTTGCGATCAAGACAGTAAGTACGGAGAAGAAGCGGTGGGAGGATCCCTTGAGTGAAAAATGGGAGTTGTTCTTTCTCAAGAAGTTCCAGTTGTTGCTTCCATGGTCCGGGTTCAGTTCATGCACTTGTATCATCCTGGGCGGCGGCTCTGGCGCAGCTCGGGGCGGGCACGGCGGGCAGCGGGCAGCTCATGGCTATCACCCCAGAAATGACGACTACAGCACCGCACGAACCATCCTTGGCACGTACCTAGAGGTATCCATGTACACTACACTACATACGCTGAAGGCATATCTTGTCTGGATCATTGTCCACTGTTAAGAGGCCTACTACACAGTAGGCACTCGTGCTAGAGGGACTATTCCAAACAACTTACATCGAGATTACGGTACCTCCAGAGTCGACAACTGGGCGCCATGTCAGAGACTTCTGTATCGCGGTCACTTTCCTTGGGTTAACATTTTCCTTTTGTTACGCAACGCTACGGTGGCTTCGTTTAGGGACTGTAAAAAAACAATTGAACCAAGGCGGCGCCGGCTGCTGCCACCTGCTAGAATCCCTGTCAGAGGCCCCACACAAGTTGCATAAGCGAATAAAAGCTGTACCTGCATGCGCGCGCTTTTGCCCACTATAAAGCGACTAAAGATGACCAAAGAGAAAAGAAAAAATGAAGGAGGACGATGAAAAAGAAAAAAGGTAGAAAAAGAAGAATGAATAATCGTTGAGAATGAATGTTGAGATTGAAGAATGAGGGTTAGGGTTGAAAATGAGTATTTAGGATATGTATTAACCCTAACCCTAATTCTCTATCTTTTATTCTCAAAATTCTTTTTTCTATTCATTTTTATTCTCAACCCTCTCTTTTCGCCTGAGTATCTCGTTCTACCTCGAGGTCAGATAGCGACTCCATTTAGGACGGCGACTCCATTTAGGACTGCGACTCCATTTGGGACGGCGACTCCGTTTGGGACGGCGATAGCGATTGAGGTTGTTGTTAATCGTTGCCGTTTAGCTATCAATCGGGGTTGCTGCAAAACCTTCGATTAGTGCAGCTCAAACTCCCGGACACAAACTTAAGCACTTAGTGGGGGCGGGGCGGGACCCTAGTACCCGGCTGCCGCCTATCAGATCGTTTTTTTACAGTCCCTAAACGAAGCCACTATAAACGCGCAGTGCGTCGGGTCGCCATTTCTCTTGTCTGAATGGACGAGATGTCCAAGAGAAAGGCAGTCGTGCCGTCTCTAGGGAAGCTGCTCTCCAACCGTACCTTCCTTCAGGTTGCCGGCAGTTTTTCAAGAGCGTCAACTTTTCCGGCAACTTAATACTTCTGTACTCTCTTCACTTTCTCATCTTCTCTTCAAATCAAACAGTTGCCAACGTATTTCTATGGCTTCACTTTATTCGGCTGCACCACCACTCACAACAACACTTGCAAGGTTCCAGTCTCGTTGCCCCGTTACCAAGAGACTCTTTCGAGATACTTGCAGCTCCAGTGTCGGCTCTGCGCGTATCCTGCACTCGCTCCGGCTCCAAGACGTCCTCGGGAAACGGCTCGTCACATATTGCTCCAAGATTCCGTCACCAGCCATCTCGCAGGTCCCGCGGCGACAAACGACTGGCGACATTCACACGTACAAGGCTGCTCTGTCCGGTCGACTCTGCCCAGTCAACCTCAGTGAGAAGCGTCTTAGTGGTCGTCTCAGTGACCTTTCCAGTGGTCTGTAGGTCTGCTTGGCTGGCTCCAGTAAAGCCCATCTACCCCACTCTCGCTGCCGTGGAACCTAAGGTAGTCTCAGCCCCTAAGGTTGCCCTTCAGTCAAAGCCCTTCATCCTGTTCTCAGGCTTATCAGATATAAAGCACCATGTCGGACTCCAACTCTCAGTCTAATAAACGAAAGCATCTCTCAACATATTTTGCTCCCCACGGCCAAGAACCACCAAAACGAAGCAAGCAAGGACCTAACGGGGCAACAACAACCGTGTTCACAGCCATGGAAGTCGACAAGGCCAACCGCCACCCCAATGCTGTCCCCGTCGGAGCGGCCATCTTCGACAAACCCGTCTCATACCTGGACCTCAAGGCCTGGATCGCCGAACAGGAGGCGCTACCCCAGCCAGAGCCACTCACTGATATCCAGAAGAGAGCCATTCTGGACCTGAAGAGATCCATCGTCAAGACGAAGCATAGTTTTAGCCTCGACGACGCTGATTGGGTCTCTCTACTAATGAGTAAGTCTATACCTTTGTTTCTATGCAGGCTTCTACTTATTAATGCTCTACACAGGATACCGGGATGCCCATCAAGCTGAAGGATGCGTGATCGAGTTTAATGATAACCACCAGCACCAGGTCGGCAAGGTTGGCTTCATGTGCTTTGTCTCACTTCAAGTCACCAGGGACTGGGAGCCGATACTCTTCCCCAGCGAAGAGAATGGCCTGTTGCTGGACGATACTACCGGAGCACCTTTTGTACCGCAATTCACCAAAAAAAAGGACGCAAAACGGTACGCAGCCAAGTCCGCTATCGAGTGGCTTATGTATCAAAAGTACATGCCCTCAGATTGCCAAAACGTGACTTTCAAGACAAAGTCCAAACCTGCCAATCCCCAAAACGGGCAGTCGAAGCAAACGCCTCGAGTTCCGGTTGTGGTCCCTTCGGTCATTACTCCCCAGCTGACCCCTACGGCACTGGTCAAAACCAACGGACTCGCTAATGATAATGGCGCCGTGTCTGCGCCCATGCCCATCCCCGCCACGCCATCGCCTCCCGCGACCGGGGAATCGGAATCAAACAACGGTAGCAACGGTGCCTCTCTAAACCCAAATGCCGTGAGTAACACCGAGAACTCATTGGCACCCTATCTTGCCAAACCACCTCCGGCTGCCACACCTACTCGTAGGAGAGCCACCGACAATCTTCTTGATATTGACGTCTATGACGATAGTATCTCGGTCCAACAACGAGTAGCTGAGATGTGCAAGAGATTGGGGATGAATATGCCGCAAATCAAAGTCGAACCGATTCCTGATACTCAGAACATGTATCGCGGATGGGCCATCTTTCCGATCGAGGCCGGGCCGGTACCGGAGCATGTCGGGCGAGTGGAAAGTGGTTTATTGATGAAGCCCACCAAGGAGACGGTGGCTGAGCAAGTACTGGAATTTCTGTTTCAACTTGAGCAGGAACGGATTGCGTCGTACGAGTCTGTTATTGCGGATGACCAAACCCGCGGAGGGTGATTACCGTGGTATCAGGCAGAATATCATGTTTGTTACGGGATTCATGGTGGGCAGCGCGTAATTCGTGGTGCTTACCTCGGCCGGTATGTGGGTGGCTCTTCTGGACGATGGGAGGGACATCGCGCAAGCCTCTGTCCAAGCCATAATCTCGTATGGAGGGTAATCTCCAATCTTGGAGCGGTTTTTGGAGTGTTGGTCTGCCCGTAGGTGGGATGAGGCTTGTGTCGTTCACGGCATAACTACCCTCTATCTCGCAAGTTTACTGTGGACATCGCGCCTCGAACCTACGGGTGAATTTGTTAATCATCATCGTTCAAGGCAAAATCAGAGCAGCGAAGTAACTGTAACACTACGATCAGCGAAATATATCTTCAATCATGAGCGTTAGGACTCAGTATCAGCACCAAATGGGATTCCAGGCAATTATGCTTTCTTATTGCTGTGCCGCTAGACTATCTATCACGCGGTAAAGGGGATATGGGAAGCCTCAAATAAACGGCCAACGAGAGGTTCAGTCGGGCACCAGACCTGGGTTTTCTTGGAAGTTGCTGTAAATTCAAAGCAATATCGCCACCCAATGCCGCAAATTAATCCAAACGTAGCCATATTCGGAAACAATGGCTGCCGTAAGGACTATGCGTTAACACACATTTTTCTTGGATAATAGTACATGGACAGAAGACGGCAAGGAAATTGGTACAAGGAGAATCATCACCCCGTTTCATTAACCGCCACCGTTCCATCACCCGATTATACACCAACTATACCCGATGAAACATATGCAACCACTTTTTCCTCCCACGCCCATACCCTGCCGACCCAGCAACGCGAGAACCCATGACTGCCGCTTTTCGCCTTTGAACACCTGCCTACCAAAAATCAAAAGACTGCCTCCCTCTAGTAAGGGTATAAATGCTGGTAGGTGTTACGTACGTTTAGTAGATGATACACACGGAAATATGAGGAAATTGTACAGAGGAAACCATGCCCCCTAGATATGAAATTATGAAACAGAAAAGAGGAAGGATATGTATGCGTTTATGTGTACTTGAAATTAAGGACGTCGAACTCGTGGGAGTCTTGATGTAGATGCTTAGGGACAACGGGATTTGATGACTTCATCGGAACTGCTCAGCCTTGAAGGTGAGAGTCTGGTGTTGCTAGTTGTGTTGTTACTGTTGTTGTTGCTGCAACTGCTGGCTCCTCTTCCACGCCTCTCTCTGGTAATATCTTCTTGCGGCTATTTTCACCACCATCGTTAGCCTCTCTTCCTCGCCACCCTTGCTCGATTCAGAAAACAACAAGAAGAAAAAGAAGAACTTACCCAGTTCCCTAGCCTTAACCCTATGTTCCTCCAAAACCCATTCATTCTCCTCCTTCACCAACTCCTCCGGACACCTCCACATGAGTCCAATCGGATGACCCAACACCTTGGCGGCTTGCCTAACCTGGACATGCACAGTCTGGAACCGCACCCCTTCATACTCATCCCAGGTTAGGGGTGACATCTTGCCCGGGTTCTCCGGGTCGTACCGCGGCCGCTCGTCAAAGATCAGCGAAAACTTGTCTGAGTCTTCGGTGCGTGGCAACTTGGCGTTCAACCGGTAATAGTTGCAATTCAACCGGCCGGCGGTCCGGTAGAGACCCGGGAAGCGGGCGTTGTACCGCTTTTCGATCTCGGCCCAGGGGAGCTCGAGGTCGTCTTTGTGGTAGATTATGAATAGGTCCTGTTCGGAGGTGTACTGGATGTTCTGCTTTTTGCCCTTGGTGTTGTTGGTGGTGGTGGAGGTGGTGGGGTTTTCATCCTCGTCGGGGACTTCGGATGTTTCGTCGTCTGTGGTAGGGCTGGGCGAGGCATGACGGAGAAGAGGAGGAGGAGGAGGTAGATGACTTGCGGTCGTTGCTGCGGTGCAGAATGGCGGCGCTTTCGTAAGGGGATTGCCGGTTTGTGCGATGACTCTTGCTCGTCGTGCGGGCTTGAAGCTTGCTGGTGTAGGATGACAGGAAACGTGAGGAAGCGCTCTCATAGGTGGTCGATGCTTGTCTCTTCTTCTGAGGACTGGTGATCGACGACAGCGAAGCAGTAGAGAAGCTCTTGTAGCACACGTCCGGGACGGAGTAAGACCGTGGCAGAGAAGGGGGTTGTTGGCGTTGTAATACTTGGCTTGGGAAGGTGGATGACGAGGAGTGAATGCTGCAGGTCGGGGATGGCAGCGGGGTGAAAACGCCCCCTTGCTGGTAGAAAGGTGCGACGAAGCGTGGTGAGGGATGACTACTGGAAGATGTCTGGGGTCGGTTGTGTTGACTGAGCTGATGCTCGAAGGGTGAGGGTACAGCATTGAGGATGTGGGAAATGGGAGGCAGAGTGAGTTGCTGCTGCTGTGGTTCGAGCAGACCGCGCATGCTGGACCCGGGGCGAGTATCCAGGTTTGTAATGCTTGCCTTTCTCTTCAGGTCCGAGCCAGCAGAGGACACTGATGAGGCGATGGAAAGACCGGAGAGGGCTCCGGAGAAGTAGTCCGAGTCAACCGATGGTCTTCTGCTCCAGGATACTGACCGAAAGCTGCAGCTTGGGCTCAACTGAACTGAGTTGGGTGTCGAAGGTGGCGAGGGGAAGGTCAGTTCGTTGAGTCGGAGGTTGGGCAGCTTGAGAGGAGCGAGTGTCCTCGACTCGAACTCTTCCCGAGAAGACAAACGCTGAGAAGTGGCGGAAGACATGATGGTGACTGGTAGTGGTGAAATCGTACTTTGAGGTTGTGATGATGGCTAAAATAAACCGATACTGCGACGATGTTGTTCTTCTGACAAGATGGGACTCGAGGCTGTTTATGTAAAGACTTCCTCGACTATGAGGGTTCGAAGTGAGGCAAACGATAGACAGGAACAGATAATGTGATGATACAAAGAAAGTATGCAAGTGCTTGTGGAAAATCCGAGACCCTGGATGGAGATCATCAAGGGACCTTTAACCCCTATATACATAACGATTGGGGTCCGGTCTGGGGAGAAGAGGAGGAGGGGGGAGTATGACATCTGCAACCTGGTCGCCTCCATCGTCTCGAAGACAGGCATGCCGTAGGTGTGGCAGATAGAGATCTTCCCCCATTGCATTTGGCAGCATGCGAGTTTCAGGATAGCATAGACATGTCAGGCAGCCCAAAAGACAGACTAGCCTATCCGTAGAGGTAATCAATCGGCATTGTTCTCCCAGGGCAGTTAGCCAGAAACTGAATGAGCAACAGGTACAGTGAGCTGGTGAGGTAGCAGTGTAGGTAGGGTAGACAAGTGGGGATCACTAGTACACAGGACCTACATGAGTACACCTTGTCTAGTTTCTTTCCTAACATGTGTGTCTGTTGTTGACACCCATCGGTGGTAAGCCAGTCTGATTGATCCCTCTCCTCATTGCCTTGTTAGGCCCGGTCTCTGCCCTACCAGTTACCAGAAACCATGTCGTCGACGTGGGGCCCCGTATTCGCCAAGCGGCCGTTGGCCGATGGGCATGTCAACTTCTGGACAACGACAGCACTACTTTCCAGTTAGATGAGTAGTAGGGGTATGTGGCAGTAAGGGATGTTTGTGTCGTTCGTAACTGTGCTGTGGTGGCCCCGGGTATTGCAACCAGGACGTAAGAAGGCCAAGTCCTGTCATGAGCGCCATAATGTCTGAGACAAGCAGGCGGCGAATTAGTCTTAATCAGCCGCCGGGGCACTTCCAACGTTCGTCCGGGGGGCCCGAGAACCATGCCTTTTTGTTGACTCTGGCTGCTCAAGGGGTATCACTCAGTTGTGGGGCAGGGACGAACTGGTTTTGGTTTTGCTTCTTCCAGGCGTACTATGAGAAGTCGCCAAGCTTCATCCATGGATGTTGGCATCAGTCTGTTTCCAAAAACCTGGAATTCGAAGTCATCGTGCTTACTGAAATAGCAGCAGATGAGGGATATTGTGATGTAGCAGTCATTGAAGTTGAGCTCGGCATTGGGGGCCAAGTAAAAGAAGGGGTCCTACCCGCAACCCAAGGGACCAAGGCCTGGAACTTACCATGTAGACGACTGTTGGTAGTCAAGTAGTACTGTACCGCATTCTGGAAGAGGCAGTCACTTCGGGACGCCATAATGTTTTGTCGGGTCTTGCCTTTTTGTTGGAGGAGGAAAGGGTCCGGGATCGACTGTGTGGTGGTGTAGCATCTCGCTTTCGACATCCGAACGCCGGTCTACTTGTTGGAAGTACCTCATGTAGGGAACCCTGAAAGCCTTTGTTTATTTGGCCAATTGGGATCATTGGGCGTGGTTGAAGAAGGCAGGTCTGTCCACTTGCGGTTAGCGACGTTTGTCGATTGGTTTTGAGCAATGGGTGAGTATTTGGGTTTAGAAAACCGAGAGAGAGATACCATATGGCAGAGCCTTACACTGTGCGTATTGGACTTGCCTGACTTCTCACATACTGCGTAGAGGTAGCCATGGCCTTGGATGGATATCTGGAACCATACTACTTTTAGTTTCAGGTGCATTTTCAACCTCTCCCCATCCATGGTGGTGTGTAGGAATTGCCCATACTGTGTATTACTCGTCGCTCAGAGAAGCTTAACCCCGTCAACTCCCCCTCATTTTGCGGTTCCTAAAACAAGGGCCGGGGATAGTGACCAACGTCGGCGATGGGTGTGTTCAGACATTTCAGCTTTAAAGATTCAGGTCGGTGCAGTAGTTGACTCCTCATGTCCTCGAGGGCTGCGTGGACAGCGTGGTGTCTGAATGGTCTTTCCAGCCGCTGAGAATATGTGTTGTCTGCCAGTCACAGGCACATGCGCTTGCAGGTCTGCAGCTCGCGGGTTTCTTCCCGGATTCCTTTTTGCAAGGAAGAACCCTTTCCAGCGAGCCCAGCTATCTGATATACCCGTGGCGGTTGCTTCGCGGTTGTTAGTGTTTCGTGTTGGTCTGGCGGTGTTGATGGACAAGGAAATAACCTGTACGGGATCTAAACCGAACGGTTGGCACCGACACAGTGGGAAACCACCCAGATTATAGCCGGATAGGTTTAAAGGCAGTGCCAAAACGATGAAACTCGCCTCTTGTTGCTGTTCCAGCTCAGAATGGAAGGCAGCGTTCCCCTCATCATAAGCCACAGTCGTACTCCGGGGAACGGAAAGATGAACGCCAGGACGCCGCCTCTAAGCTTTTGCTGGGTCCCAACCCAGAGTAGTAGGTCGACATCCCGAGGACTTTGTGATATCGGATCTGATATCGGTAGATCCGGTAACCTTTCCCGGATATTGAAGTGACTGATGCTTCGCCATTTTGAGCGGTGTTATCAAAAAGGCGGTGCCCTATGCCTCCCTCCATGTACACACACACACAGATGTGCCTTGCCCGCCTGTAGTAGATACCCAAGGGGTGCTTCTACTGGATGGGCAATTTCCTTCTCTTCCCCTTGTCTTGCGTCGACCTCGTTCTCGACAACAGTGAGAATCCCATCTTGTCCAGACCGTGGATCTCGATCGACATTTTGATGGTTGCATGTTATTTGATGCTAGGGATCCGCCTTCTCGCTTTCCGTTGCCAAGGGTGGTAGTTTTGTTGATGGAATAAATAGTGTACAATACCATTCGTTCGGGGTAGCATCGTTCTTACCACAGTCCGGGAAACTGGAGAGCGGGAATGTGGGCGGTTAGGCGGTAGACGGGAATGATGAGGCCTGACACAACTAACGGGACGACTAACACCACGATACCTCGAGGTTGGTGGTAGTGTTCCACTACTTTTGGTGTACCCGAACAACGTGCTTGACATCAGTAGTATGAGGTTTTCTTGCTCTTCGGTGTTAAGTGCGGCCGGTACCTAGCACGGTCTTGACGTACCGTGTGAGTGTACAGAATGACGTCAATGTCACGAGGCTTGACCGTAAATGACTGCATTAGTTAGTATACACTATCAACTACAGGATACGCAGTCGCTAGTGTGATGTACACGTAGGGCTATACGCGGTAGTAAAATCCATAGTGTAGCCTATTGTGTGTAAAGGCCGTGAGAGAAATCATGGGCTATAACCAATGAGAAAAACGCACTTGGAACTGTACCTTGCAACTGCATTCTGACCAAGTTGGGAAAGGACGTTTCCAGTGCCAATTTGGATGCGGTGTCAGAACACAATAGGCATAGTCCTTTTCTAGCCTGACAGCTCTTGGTATGTCAACTAGTCCCGTCGGTCATAGCCTCATATAGGGTAACGCATGGTTCTCTCTTCCAAGTTAAGAGGAAGGCACTCCTCGACTTAACTCGACTCGGCCTTTGCTTTTGCTTTTTGTGTATCGCAGTAGCCTTGAGGTTGCTTCGCGGTCCCAGAAGAGTAACCGGTTGATAGTAATGACAAGGGAGCCGACGAGATCGGATCTCACATCCTTGCTCTTGATTGCTCTTGCATCCTGTCAATCTGGTCTGTCCGCTCTCACGGGACTCGCAAGCTGTGGACAGAAAGCTGGGACCGTACCGTGTGTACATATAATACCACTCTTTGGTGAAGGCGCTTTCACTTCTTTGCGGTAAGCTCCCCTTCCAGTCAATCCCCTTGTTTACTTTTTATTGCTGGGCTGTAAACAGTCGAAAAAGCCTGCAAGGGATTCTTGGCAGCCACCGCGCACCGCCGATATCTCTCAGTAAGATAGGGCCGTGTCAACCGCCATGGAAAAGATTTCCCTGGTTTTCGACACGGAGCAGGAGCGGAACATTGTGATATGTCAGTTTTTTTCCTACCGCCCTTTAGCATGGAATCTCATTACAACCACGAGACACATCTTCCCCCGTCTTTTCTCTCACCTCGCGCTGCCACGACATGTTATGAAAGAGCATGCAGCTTCTCTGCCTCTCTGACCGCCTCGATTACGCACAGCTGACGAGACAAGTTTGGGTAGGAGGGGAAAGAAAGGGCATTGTGGGAGTGATTGGATAGGCCCGTCAAGATTCGGTTTCGATAATGGTGGGTGACACCCGTGGGATGGAGGAGTGAGAACTCAAATTCGTCATCGGCCCAGAGAAGACGGGTAACATTCCCGTGCGGTGGTGCAAGAACCAGAAAGAAAGAAAGAAAAAAACTATGAAGAAGAAGAAGCAAAGAAGAACGAACTCGACCGAAGGGAACGGTTGACGAGAAGCTTCGAAGTGGCATTGGTGTAAGAACTGTTTCGGACCCAGTTTTCGGGTACACACTATCGTGTTCACTTTTTTTTCTCTAACGCCGTCAGCCCTTCGTATGGACGCCTCGACGCACGAGCGACCCCTCTGGCTTGCAGCAGCAATTAGCAAAACCAGTTCCAATAGCCCGGATTGCCCACTGGCCGCCTGCTGGATCTGGTGTAACTAGCTGTTCCCCATCCTGTCATCTCAATCCGTTTCCTGGGGCACGGCGTAAAAGCCGGGGAGGGCAGCGGCGAAGCAGGGACAGTTGCAAGATCGTCCATTTTCTTTCTTCTCTCGTTACACACCAACGGCTGTTAGACGTTCACCAACTCATGGCAATCGACATATCTAGAGACCCCTTCTGCAGAAGCATGTCTGTGATGAATGATAAAAATCGCACAACGAATGGGCCTGATACCATAATGAAGCGTCCAAGTGCCTATTCTCAATCGGCGAGATCGACATGGCGGTCTCAAATATCATGGGCCTTTTATGGGTTGCGTTCATGCATTTCATGTCCTAGATGTCGTGTTTTGTGCATGAAGGACCACGCCTCGTAGTTTCTGTCATACATATCGTTTCGGCTTCTTTTTTTTCACTGACTTGCAGTAGTGAAGGTAAGGGAGAGTGAGTCTCATCCTCTCATCTTCTCCCGTTTAGAGACGAGAGCCACCGGTGGAAGATTTCTTGTGAGACTTGCCACTCTCCTTGTTGCCCTCCACGACGACGCCCAGTGATATTCCGGCATCCAGCATGCTCTTGTTGGGGACATTCTTAAAGGACTCGTCGCCCGAGAAGCGCCTGTGTGTGGCTTGGTCAGTCGTGTTTCTTCTTACAAATCAGGAGTGGTATCAAAATAACGAAGCGTTAGATTAATCAAAGCTCGCTTACCATCCTCTTTCCTCTCCCTGAGAAAGATGTGAACAGTCACTGTTCAGTTCGCAGTTCCAACCGCCCCCTACGCCTCGGCCACCCCTCCAGACTACGGGAGCTTGAAGACCCTGCTGCCATGGATCACTCTCCGCACCCTGAAGATCGTCGGTACCTGCTTTGACGGTTTGTTTTGCCGTTCCAGGAGTGCTGCCGAGGATGTTACTGGTGTTGTTCGCGCCGCTGCTCCTGTCGCTGCTGGTGCTGGAATCCGCCACCATCTGGTTCCGAGGTGGTGCGTTCGCACTCACACTGGTCGGATTGATGGCCGTAAGAGATCCGTTGGCTCCTGACGAGGCCCCCTTCCGTCGCCGAAACACACTAAGGCCGCAGGTAAAGGCTCGAAAGTCTTCGACCTCGATGTTCTCCGGCATGTTGCCTGTCAGAACACGGCCAAGAGCAATGATGGGGGCAGCGTGCGAACAGAGGAGAACGGCACGGATACCATCCCTATCACACTCGGCAACCAGCCGCTCCAAGGTGACAGCAAGGCGGTCATGCAGTTCATCGACAGTCTCGCCCATCCGCGTCGGTACTACTGCCGGCCGATAATCACGGTCCAGCAGGGAAGGGAAATGAGACTCGAGCGTGGCAAGACTCGCAGGTACGGGGTGTTCGAACGGTGCCGAACCGTACCATTCGCCTAGTCCTGTCTCTCCTCGAACCTGCAGCTGGTGTTGGCAGTGGCGAGTGCCCTTTTCGGCATCTTCTGGCACAGACGAAGGAGAGGACGATGCTGATCGGACGAACGGTTCCACCGTCTGTAAACAACGAAAGTAAAGACTAGAGTAAACACGCTCTATTGGCGGGTTTGCTGTGACCAAACGCTGGCCCAGCTCCTTGGCTTGATCTACGCCATGGGCTGTGAGGGCTGGGTCTGCGGCAATACCCGTTGGGGACCTGAGAGTGGACGAGTAACTGCCGTTCGTATGGTCAACCAGCCAGTTGGAGCGGAACTGTAAGCCATCCCTTTTGCGTCAGCTTAATTCTACTTTTAATTAAGCTCAGCCAGCCCTAGCCGTGACTCTCGAGAAAGCCAGGACTCTGGTAGCTAGCTGGAGGTCTGCTATGGGAAAGCTGGTTATCCATATATGGGTTATTCCATGCTTTGATAACAGTTTGCACCAGAGCCGGCACTGGCACGGCGGTGACTGACCCTTCAGTGGTCATGGATACGCCCATTGTCCATTGTGTAGAGGGATTGATGTCACGTTGCGACGCCGAGACCAAGGATTTGGTAGCGTACTAAAGTTTGACCACGGACGGGGAAGACGGAGAGGCTTGAGATTGGAGAATAAGAAAGGAAAGAAAGGACGGGGAAAGAGAAGGTGATATCAGTGGCACTTACACCGTGGCGCGTAACGTAGATAACCTCCAATGTCATGGTTTCTGACCGATACCGAATAAAAATATCCTTTTGGGAAATAATGTGGGAGCAAGGTGAGATGTCGCAATTCTCGTAATGGTGGTTGATGGTGTCTCGTCGTTTTGGTGTCTGTTGATGTCTGTCTGTTGATGTGATGTCAGGACAAGACAACCTGGAAGCGAATGTTGTTGTCCAGATCAAACGGATGGGGCGCCGAGGTTTAGCGGGTTCGGATGTCTAATTCCCGGGTCCTGACCCGGACCGAAACCGATCGGGCGATTGCCTCCCCGAGAAGGCGGATAACGGTCTAAGCCAGTTCTTAACACATTCGTATGCCAAGTGCGGGGTAAGCCGTTAGTGTATGGCTAACTTGGCTAACACGCTAGCACCTTCCCACATGTGACATGTCTCTATCGTGGTAGGAGAGCAGACAAAAATAGAGTGCGTATCACTCTCTGGGTTGATATTATGTAAATCCAGGATGAGGTCGAAGTTGTACATTCACTTAATCACCAAAGGAGCGGGGTTGRTGTGGGAGTCTGGCCCCTGTTGAGCTGGATACAGTACGGCTTAGCGTACACACTCGTTGACACTCTCTTCACATGAACGTCCACGTGTTAAGTTGTACGTACGCAGTTGAATGCTCCTGGGTTACTGACCGCCTGGTGGTTACTCGACCCGGACGCCCGCATATGGTTCATGGTATTGACGTTTGGCGACAAGCGAGTGGAGTTAGGGATCCAAATGGTATCTGTTGTTGTTTGGTAATCATCGCTGTCTCAACTTGGCTTCGTGCTCTACCCAGAAGTTCTTGCATGCCCTATGTCCCCAGAAGTCGATCCACCACTCACCGAAACTGTCCTCGACATCGAAGTCAACCCCAGTAACTCTCTCATCCCTCTTGAGGCCGCAGATCACACAGGGCTTCGGTGCCGTGGGTACGTTCTTGGCTACATGAACCTGGAGAGCGAGCTTAAGCTGAGGGACCTTGAGTTTCGTGTCCGAGGCGGCATTAGCTGCCGTAACTGTAGAGCGCAGACTGCCCTCTTGCTGGGACCAAACATCCAGAACCGCAACGGCACTGTGATCATCTCTAGCAGACTGAGTCTTATCAACAGTGGCAAGCTTCATTCCCCTCATGCCTCCCGCGGCTGAGATGGACATGCCCTGCGTAAGAAACTTGTCGCGTTGCCACCTTTGCTTCCGGCCAGCGATGATCCTGCCTGTCACAGTAGCCAAGGCCAGATAACCGCGCAAGAATGTCATTGTGGCCGGATCAGAAACAACAGCATGCTGCTTGGCCGCGGGGAGAGCCTTGATCTTGAGAAGAGATGTTTTGGAGAGGTCGAGGAACTGGGGTAGCATGGAGAGCAAGATGGATGGCGGAGGCACGTTTGTAGGCGGAGGACTTTTGTCAGAGCTGGTGGGTTGGGAAGCAACTCGGACAATCTTTGGTTTTTCCTTCTCTGTTTCCCCCCAGTCCTTCCAGTCTGAGTCAAAAGAAGAGTCTGGATCTGGTTTCTTTGCTGGCGTCTTGGTATTACCAGCCGTCTTTGCCGGTGTCTTGGTGTTGGTGACGGAAAGGTCTTTGAACTCATCCCAATCATCCCCAAAACCATCACCAGTACCTGACGGCCAAGCTGTGACCGGGGAAGGTTCACGCTCCTTGACCTCTTTAGGAAAGTCGGAGGTCACTGGTGTCTTGATCTTGAGCTCCTTGACGTCGCTGGGCTTTCGAGTGTGGAATGATCCATAAGGAGACTTTGGCGCCTCTGGATAGAGCGTCTGGGAATTGCCACCCGACAAGAAAAGGCCAGGGGGCTGTTTCTTGGGTTCTTTCGTGCCGGAACTGGCGGCTGGGACAATTGGCGCGGGACTTGAAGTGCCTTCAAAGTCACCGAACTCGTCGTCATCATCCTCACTGTCTACCTCCTGGAGCTCAAAGTCATCGGCATCAAACAAGACGTTTGGGTCAGCGTTCCGGATAGGCTTAATCACAGGTTTCTGAACCGGCTTCTTGGTTGATGGCTGAGTAGCAGTCGAAGACAAGTCAAGGTTGACGAGCTTATTGGACACCAGATCAAGCGTTGGACTTCTAACGAGACGGTTTCGCGGCGGCTCAGCGTTGCTTTGTATAGGTTGCATGGGTTGTGTAGTTGTTGTAGGTGCGGCAACCTCAAAGTCTCCCCAACCGTCCTCATCCTCCACGTCCGGGGCAGCGGGTTTCGGAGGTGCCGGAGCCGGCGATGCGGATTGGAAACTCTGGAACCCTCCTTGGGATCCTCCCAGCGTGCCGAGATGGCCCCATACATTTGATGTTTGGGGTTGACTAGGCGGTACTGACGGCCATGGTATAGAGACAGGAGCTGGTTGTTGTAGTTGTGGTTGTGGGGGCTTTGGTTGCTGTGGTTGCGGTTGCGGTGGAAAGGTGCTGTTGTTTGATGTCAAGAAAGAAAAGGGGTCGCTGTTGTTATTGTGATTCGACTGAGAGCCTTGGTCCTGAGATGAGGCCCCAAAGGCCGCAAAGAGATCGGCTGACATGATGGGGGTGCCTCAAGAGTCGCTTTGTGATGTAGTCTAATGATGAACCAAGCGGGATAGAAGAGACCGTGGACACGGACCTGGAGGCAACTGTCTTTCATATGGTGTTGAAAGTGAGGATGAAATTGGACGGGATGCCTGCCGGGCAGTGGAGGTTCCCGTCGTGACGTTGGTCGTCAACGCGGAACAGCGGACAAGTCCGGCCCCACTATGCACTCCCCTGACCGGCCGAGGTGCCCCACATTCAGTGCACTCGCACGCTCACAGAGCGCTGAAGAAGTCTTGGCAACCAAGAACCGTCACTGAATGGGTCACTCACCACCATCACTCATCAGTACCACCCTCAGATTCAGTTTCACTGACGACGGCAACATTCCTGATATCTCTTCCGTCTCATCTTTCTCACAGCTCAACATCCTTGATGGCGTCTGTGCCCAAAGATATATATTTATACTCCCTTACTTAGCATTTCGAACCCTGACCAACCTTCTCTCTGTCAACAACAAGCAACTCCTTGATAGCATCACTGAGCCACATCGTCCGAGGTGACTAAGTACTCGGAAAATAAGTTAGGACTGTACCATCATCGACGTCACACCATCACCCAAGTCATGAGACCATTATCCGAAGCAAAGTATGTAATATCACCATGCCGTATATGTCCACTCCATACCAGCCACATGCTGACCTTGGCTCAGGTCAAGATGGGAAGAGACAATGCGATATAGCTCCAAACCCTCCAGCTTCTCAGATCTCCAGCGGGCCATCAAGCACCATCCCCAAGACAGTCCATGTCTGACAGGATGCCGCTCCGTCTGCTGGAAGATCCTTCTTCTATTTCGAGACTCGCCAACTGAAAAGTGGGCCGAGACATTGAGCGGATGTCGCAACGCCTATACTTCCATCCACGAGAAGCATCTTCGCTATATCAAGCACCCCGAGCTTCTGGCCGAGTTACCTGTTGATCCTCTCGCCGACGACCCCGACTCGCCCTGGGAACTTGTGCGCAAAGATGAGCTCATCCGGTCTGAAATCCTGCAGGATGTCCAACGCCTGCCGGACGACCCCCTTTATCACCAAGACTCTGTCCAGGCCATGATCCTTGATATCCTGTTCCTCTACTGCAAACTCAACCCGGGTGTCGGTGGCTACCGGCAGGGGATGCACGAACTCCTTGCCCCTATTGTTCATGTCCTTACCCAGGACGCTCTGGACCGGAAGACGGTGGCCGCCGATGAAGAGGTCGACCCTCTTATGCTTGACATGTTGGACTTGGTCTACGTTGAGCACGACGCCTACACTATTTTCTCGATGCTCATGGCACGTGCAAGCGCCTTTTACGAAGTGGGTAGTGATAAAAACGGGGAACAAAACACCATCGTCGAGAAGAGTAGGCACATTCACGACGAGTTGCTCATGCAGGTGGATCCTGAACTTGCAAGCCATCTCAAGGAGATTGAAATCCTTCCTCAAATATTCCTCATCCGTTGGATCCGCCTTTTGTTTGGCAGGGAGTTCCCTTTCGAACAATTACTCGTATTATGGGATACTATTTTTGCTCTGGACCCGACCCTAGACCTCATAGATCTGATATGTGTAGCTATGCTACTGAGAATCCGATGGACATGTGAGATCACTCTTTAACATTTTCCAAGCCAGACTGAGCAACTGACACCGACCAAACACAGTACTCGAATCCGATTACGCCATGGCCTTACAGCTCCTCCTCCGATACCCAGTTCCTCCAGACTCACAAGGCCCTCACACCTTCGTCGACGACGCCCTCTACCTACGAGACCATCCCAACGCCACTGGCGGCGCCACCATCATCTTCAAACACACCGGAAAGCACCCACTCTTATCACCAGCTGCTCCTCCAGTCACCAGCCCAGGCCCTCAACCACCAGCCTCGCCCTCCAAACACGGCTTTGGTAACTTACGACAGCGGACTCTAGGAGCCAGGTCACCACTATCCTCCCTGCAACAACCCGGCGGCGTTGAAGCCCTGCTCTCCGGTGCTGCTAAGAACATGATCGAACGCGGAGAGAAGCTGGGCATCAACCAGGCCGTACGGGACGCCATGGGGGAGATCAAAAAGGGTCTCCAAGAGGCTCGTTCGTCTAGTAGGAGTGCAGCAGTCCGCAGCCCTTTGCGCGACGGGTATCTCTACCAACCACCACAACACACGGTTACGAGCATGCAGAGGAGGAACCGACAGCTAGCTGCCATGTTGGACGAGTCCATCACCAGTCTCAAACAGCTCGCCGCTTCAGGATTGGGGGAAACAACCGACAAGGAGAAGCATATTGAAACCGTGGAGATTGCCGCAGCGAAGATTCAGTTTGTCAAGGCCTGCTTGGAGGACTCATCGCTGATACTTCCTGATTTGGAGGAGTCTGCTGCCCCTGAGCATGAGCCGCAAGCACCGTCGTCCTCGCCTCCCTCTGCTCCGGCTTTCAACGCCCTCAGCCTCTCGCCTTCCCGCCACAGGGGTAGTGGCGATTCAAGGGCACCAACGGTTGCCTTGGATACAACGCCCGTGGTAATGACTTCGTCAGTCGTGGAAGAGGAAGCGGAAGCGGAAGTTAGCATATCACAAGCGTCGACCATCACTACTCTTCCACCTGCACCAGGGTCAACAGCGGAAGCGGATGAGCCTCCAAAGACCCCAACGGAGATGACGACGCCCGAGGACACCACAAAGAAGCCGGACACCAATGGCCATGACTCCTCATCATCTCCCGCTGTCATTCAAAAACCACCAGCATCACCACCCTCAACAAACCCCACCGAACCAACACCCTCACCACCACCACCACCACCACCACCACCACCACCACCACCACCACCACCACCACCACCACCACCAACCAACCCAGACCCCCCCCTCTCATCGTCCTCACCCTCGCAACCAGAAACCCAAGAAAAACAACAACAACCACCCCATAGACCTCAACCCCTCCCCACCCGCTCAACAATAGCCCAATCCTCCTTCGCCTGGATGCTCGAACCCGAAGACAGCATTGTTAACCCCCTCATCCCCCCCTCCTCGTCACTACTAGCAACACACACCAACAGTTCCTTCCCCCCACCTCGCTCACCACTAACCACCGCTTTTCCCGAATTAGGCCGCGGTCGTCGACCATCTAGTTCTAGCCATTCTATCCTTGCTGGAGCAGCAGCAGGAGGAACAGCGGGACCGAAAACAAAGCCAAGGAAGAAAAGCCTGGGAAAGAGCAACAGGATGAGCAACGCCTCAAGGGAACGTAATGCGTTTCTTTTTGGCGAAGACGGCGGGGATGGGGCTGGGGCTGGGGGGAATAAGTTGGCACTAGGGCCGTTGGGAGATGGGATTTTTGGGTTGGAGGTTATTTCGACGAGTAAGGGGAAGAAGGGTGATGGGAAGAAGGAAGGGGATGATGATGGTGAGGAAAGTGACAGGGAGAAGGAGGGGGTGAAAGGAGAAGGCGAGGTTGCTGAAGGGGAGAGGTGATACGAATGAAACCGACGGGAAAAGTGGTAAGGGATGGGTTGATGTGGGATACGATTGACTTTTCACTTATATACTTTAGTAATCCACCAGGAGTGGTTGACATGATGTTTTGGCTTAGGCGTTAATGACTGAAACGGACCGTGCTTTAGCATTGGCTGGATGTACTGATTATTGCGGTGCGGTATTTACACCCCCATCCATCCATCTATTGCGAATCCACCTCCTGAGGCTTCACCTCCTCACCCCTCTCCTTTTCCTCTCTCCCCCTTCCCCCTTTCCCGGCACCTCCCCTTCCACCACCACGTCCATGTCCACCACGTCCACCTCTTCCACCCTTTCCACCACCACCACCACCAGCCCTCCCCTTACCCATCGGCATCCTAATCTCCAACCCCTCCGGCAAATCCGCCACCTTCTGGCCATCCTTCCACAAGAGTCCCACGCCCTGCCTCCTCCCTCTAACCTCTTTAAAATACTTGAGCGGCACCAACCCGTCCTTATCGCCTTCCGTCAACACCACCCCGTTATCGCTCATCCACCACTTGATCCCTTTTTCTCTGTCCCCGTCTTCCTCCTCGGCGTCCCTGATACTCCTCTCGACATCCACAAAAACCAACACCTCCGCATCGCTCCTCATCCCGCTAATCACACCCCTCTCTGTATCCTCCGGTAAGCCCGTGGAGAAATGCACGTGGTTCCGGCCCATGGCTTTGAGTCCGCCGCTGGCGATGATCTTGTCCCAGAAGGCGAAGTAAGTCCCGTGGACTACCGTTTCGGGGATCGGTATGGTACCCCCTTCCCCTTCTTTAGCCTCTTGCGGCTCCTGCCCACCCAAAACCAACCGCCTCAACAACCCGTCACTCTCCAATTTAATCGAGTGCCCCTGATTCGCTCTAATCAACCAGTCTTTCGGGTCCTCACTCCCTTCGTCTCCAGCTGAAGGATCAGCAAGTTTGATGGCAAACCGCTGCTTATCACTCTCCCTAACCGCCTTCAAAATCTCCTGAAACGTCGGTTTCAACGAGCGAATCGGTCCCCAGGCCAGAACCTTGTCCAAGGGAGCATACCCTTCGGCGTCGAGGGTGATTCCTGCTGAGGAAGCTTGGTGGCGCAGGAGGCGGGAGAGCGCGCGCGAGAGGTCGACGTCGCGACCACCCTTGCGATGACC